>WEIT01003894.1:51365-87316 GCA_013389985.1 Dryoscopus gambensis
AAAAAAAAATTGGAAAAAGACCTTCCCCTCCCATATCTCAGAGCTGTCATAATTTGGGTGAGAGGAGCCTTCTCAAATGCCTGGTGAAGCCTTGGGACAGGCAAAGCCCAACAAGTACCCTGCCAAGTGATGCTGAGTGAATTCATTCACATTTCTTTTTGGGAAAAGACTGGCCTGGCTCTCAGCCATCAGAGATTACTGTGCCCAGGAAAGGAGTGATGGCATCTTCATCTGTGCCCAAGTTTTTGGAAGCCAGGAGAAGTTTCACAGGATGACAATCAAGACAAACCCCGTGTGTTTCAGGTGTCCAGAAGGCTGCACATGACATTTCTCATGAGCAGCCTGGAGTGCTGGTGCATGGTCGGCTGTCTTCTTGGTTATGGAGGAAAAACATGCAAAAAACTGCAGAATAAAGAATTTGCATCAGGGTACATGAGCTCCCTCCCCATCCCAGTTCTTGGGTCTGCTTTACAGTGACTCAAAAGCTGTGGGTTGCTTGAATGTTCTGTAGCCTGAGAGAGGACATGACAAAGAGATGTCTCTAGACAGTGATTCTGAACTTTTCTTGACTCAGTTTCCTTCTGTTGTGTGTTATATCCTTTGCATCATTCCCCCCCACTCCTGGCTGCTGCAGGTGTTTATCACATCAGATTTTTACTGCCCGTCCTCCCCCTGCTCTCTGTGTGCTCATCATCGCTGGCTGCTCATTTCTCTCCTAAGCACTAATATTTCACAGGAGGTTTTCTCAGCCATCTGTGACTTCCTTCTGCATGGTCCATGCAGATATGGAAGACACCTACGTAGCTTTTGTGTTGCACAGTGTTGTGTGGACACACTGAAAGCATGACCCTGAAGGACAAACATTTATTTTCACGGCCAAATGCTTAACAGTGGTCAAGACCACAGTGTGCTGGAAGCACCTGGAGCAGTAGTTCGAAGTATCACACGGAAAATTTAAATAGTGTGAATGAAATATTGAAATATTCCTATTTAATTTAAGGTAAGGGCTCAGTTAGAAATGTTGTGTGGGAATGGAGGATGATTTGTAGCTCCAGAATTATGTTGTGCTAGGTGTGGTACTGTCAGGAAAAGAAGCAATCTTTTGTTGTTGTAGGATAGTGACTGAATGGCACTGCCTGGAGCAATTCTAAGTGTGGAGTAAAGCAGACAGTGATGAACATATTAGCTGTGATGTGAATAAGTATTTTTTACTGAAATTCTGGAGAAAAGGAAAATTAACAGCCTGTCACGCAGCAGTCAAGTCACAGTGTTGGACCTGTGAGTCAGAGTCATCTCCATGCTAATAGTCGATGGAGTAAGCACAGACCTATGACTTCACTCCAGGAATCAGCTACTTGTGGAGGGCAGCAAATACTCAGGTATTTGCCAATTTCCTGCAGGGGCAGAGAAAAGCTAGAAAAAAAAAAGGGTTGAAAAGAAGGTCCTTCTTCTTTTTTCACCCGTGCATATCCTTTTTTTGTGCAGTCTTATCAATATCCTATCTCACACCCTTACTACATTTTTCTTTCTTGGAGCTGTGTAGGGAATCCATAGGAAATGAATTAAGCAAAAGATGTGAGATAGTAATGAGATATTGCTTTGCCTGGTGGATCTGTGGCTGAGATGATCTGAATTCAGTGAAGCTGAACTGATTAGTAAGAGGTGATGAGACCTGGTGACACTGACTTCAGTGGTGGTGCTATTTTCTTTTTTTTCTGAGAAAAGGCCAGTGAAAAACTGGGGATTAGCAGTTGTTCTTCCACGCCTGCATCCTGCAGGAATCCTGTGGGTTCTGCCAACCTTTCCTCTGTTCTGTGACAGCCCTCCCTCCTTCACGTCATAGATTGGCTTCACAGATACTCTTCAAAAAGAGTGAAGCTTGTAGTGCTTTCCTTCCACACCTTTCCTACAATCGCACCTGCCAGAGTGACTGTGAGCTGGTAGCACACCTGGAGGAAAAACATTACTTTGGTGATGGTCCCCCCCAATAATTTTGTAATGTTTATTGGAGACTCTTAGTGCATCTGAAATAAATGTCATTAGAAGTGTTAAGTTTCAAGGAAACCTGAGAGGGCCTTACAGCACAATTTCTCGATCTTGACTAGTAGATGGTGTTAGAGTCTGGTTAGTGTGTGTGATCTTGATAAAAAGTAAAAAAAACCTGTATGGTGTACCATTTTTTCCCTCCTTGTTCTCTTAAAGCAATGAACCCAAAAGCTCCTCCATGGATATTTGGTGTCTCAAAGAAAATGATCCACTCCCTTCCCAATGTCTGAGTGTCCTGCAGTTACATCTGAAGTATTTGTCACTGAGATATTATTTTAGCCCAGGCTAACAATTTGGGATAACTGGCATAGCATAAGACCACACGTTTTGTTTGTTTGACTAGATTTACCTTTTCAAGTCATTCATAGAAAAGCTGTTAGCAGGATGAAGGCCCTTTATTTGCTGAAGAGGACACACCATACAATTCTGATAATTTTTCAGCAACACATAGTTCAGCCCTACTTAAATATACTTCCCTGGCAAAGCATGTGCAGCCTTTATTGAAAACTGATCAGCATGCCAAGTTTCAGTTATGAAATATGAGTGTGGGTTGTTCAAAGATGAAAGAAAGTAATACTTTTTCTTGGCGTGTGAGTATATCAGAAACATCCATACTAAATATAATCAGACGTGAAACAGAGGGAGAAAAACGAGCCTGCAGGAAAAAAATTAAATTTCCTTCACTTGAAGAAAAAACACAGCAAGTTCCGGATTAAAAAAGTAGTTCCAAGTTGGTTAACAATTAAAATCAGTAGAAAAGCTAATTCCATGTGAAAGGTCTATGCTATTTTTAACTGTGCCATAAATAGGCTGATGTAGGATGTGGTTAGCAAGGCCAGAGCCCTATTAAAATGAAGGTATTTACTGGGCAGCTGGAGTGGTGTTTCTCACTGAATCAAAGAGCCTCTTTTCTGCGTGCACGTTGGTGGTTCCACATTGAGGTGTTAGCAAAAGAAGTAAGGACAGCATGAGTCTTTTTTTTCCCTCTTGAATAGCCGGAGAGCTGCCTCAAGCCTGAGAGCGGCCTCTGGACACCTGCCCTCTGCTTCGTGTCTCTGTTTCTTTCCCAAAACTTTGACGGCAACCCATAAGTGTAGATCAGCCCCTGGAAGAGGACAGGCAGCCCTGGAAGCCCTGGAAGAGGACAGGCAGGACCATCCCCAGACCCACCACAGCAGCAAGAAAAGGCAGCTCAAACAATTTGCTGCTTTGGCATTTCAGCTGAACTTCTCGCTTCCTCGTGTTTACTTGCTGTGCCTTTGTTCTCCAGTCTGTTTTCAAGCCCTTTTCTGCCCATTTGTGCATTTGGCTGTGTTGTGATCGTGTGCAAAATGTAGCTCCAAGTGCAGTTTTGTGTCTTGGAAGGCCATGGTCGGTCACAGGAGCTAGCAAGCAAAACTGCAGGAAGTCTCCTCTCATCCAATTTTCTTTGGAGGTGATTTCTGTACCTCCCATGAAATGGGACTGCTGAAGTAGGTAGAAGGGGGGATTTGCTGACTCTTCTTGTTCAGCTTGGTTGTGGCTGGGTGCTTGTCTCAGGCAGACATACAAATCAGTCGTGAGTCTGTGGTTTTGACAGTGCAGCTCACACAGGCCTCACCCAGAGGTTACATCTTCCAGAAGACAAATGCCTGGGGCTGTTTCTGTCTTCTTGAGGACTACCTGCCCTTGGCGTGGCAGCCTGTGTGTGGGCAGCAGAGCTGTTGAGGACTGACCTCACCACCATGGGTGACATGTGTCCCTTGACCCCAGGATGTGGAGATGGGACTCCTGGTTGTGGAGCTGTTATTTTGGCTTCTGCACCTGGCTTTCCTTTTCATGGTAAGCACAGGCACAAGGAGTGGGTTGTGAGGCTGGTCCTGCCCTGCCACACAGCCAGGAGGCAGCTGGGGTTGTGCCTGTGAGATGTTTAAACACAGGCTCCATGTCACCGCTAAATGCGAAGTCACTCTGTGTGGCTTCGCCTTTGTGGCTGCCCGTGTCCTGCAGATCTGGAGGAGCTGGTTGAGATTTCCTTCAGAAGGCAAAAAGGCAAAAACACAACCTAAAGGAGTGCAGTGCTGAGGTGGGAAACGGGTTGTTTTCCTCCCTTAGCCATGAACCTTCACAAATGCCAGCCAGACTTAGTTTTCAGTGTTACCGGATTTGTCCTTCTAGACATGAGAATCCTGCTGTTTGGCATAGCAATGTTCCTGTGTGGTATCTAGTGAACCATCGTTAAAAAAACAAAAAGCAATAGTTTGGTGAAAGTGCAGAGTTGATAGTGCTGAGTAATGTATTTGCATACTGGCATATGCTCTATGAAAGTAAATAAGATTATGTCAAACTCATCTGGAAGAGAGTTAATTTAACATCCTGGCTAAAGTTATGCAACCAGAGGGAGGCGGGGGTGCAGGGGGGTGGATGTAATAGACTGACTGATGAAGCCTGGGGGACAAAATGTCCTAGTGGAAATTGTATGTAGCACAAAAGAATGTAACATAAGAACCCAGCAGAAGAGCACTGATTCCAGGCTGCTTATATGCACACACAACTGCTTTTCTGTTAGTTTTAGGAAGGCATGGGATGACAAGAGAAAGGAGAAAAAAATTAAGTGCCTGTAAGACAGATTTGATGTCTCCTCCATATTGAGGTCTGAGCTGCTTCTTGGTCCTGATTCAGTAAAGCCCCTGCAGGACACAGAGGGCGTGAGTGTGCCTCAGTGCAGTTGATGGATAATGACCAGTCTGTATTTCAAGCTGCATGGCTGAACAAACGCTCAGGTCCTGTTTCCAATAGCTGGCAGCCTGTGAGAGATAATCCTCTCCCAAACACGTCATGGGCTGAGGAGTTGCAGAACTTCAGGGGTGTTTGGACTTGGACCCAACCTTCCCACTTGAGCTTTGATTTTTAACAGTTCGTTTCAGGCACTTGTTTTGAACAACTCCAGATTCTTAGGCAGCTTTGCTCTGGACTCTCCACAGAAACTTTGTGCAGTTCATGTTCCTCTCTCCTCATTGTATTGGAGCTAGCTTTGCTGTAGAGAAATGAATGTGCTTCTTGCAATAAGAAAAGTTTGAAATGCAGACCAAACCCTTTGAAGATTTTTGTGTTCAGTATTGCAGATCACAGCAGACAAAGCTCTTTTCCTCTCTGCTGATAGCCACACATCTAAATTCTATCTGACCTTCAACACTAAATCCATGGAGTGAGTTATTAAAGCCTGTTTGAGAACAATTTTTTCTCCAAGAAAATGCAAGTGTGAGGCTGTCAGGTATATCAAGACTTGTGAACAGTTAGATCAGTGGTACATGCTCACAACATGGTGATGGGAACAATTCTCAGCTGTTTGATTCAGTATTGCATACACTTAGGGAAGAAATGCCCTCAAGCATAATCGCAGAGTGAGGATGGGGAGTTTTAGGACACATTTCATATTTTCAGTAAGGAACATGGATGGCAAAGCGACCTCCAACAGCAATGGGCACAAGTAACCTGATGCTAAGGTTACTGATGTCATTACATGCTCCTGCATGGTTAATTTGAGAAAGTCTTTTGTGTAGAATTGACATAGGGATTGGAAGCTTCTCTATCTTTATGCAGCAGCTCTGCAAAGGCCCTTAGCCTGCTTCTCAAGCTGCAGTGCAAGCAGTGGTTCCTGTGGCTGTGTACCCATGTCTGGTTGAGGGGAAAAGCCAGAACTACACTACAAAACCTGCTCTGCACTAGAAGGGCAGGGATTTGCTCCTTCTTGCACTGGGTGAGGCAGATTTTGTGGGCTTCATTGTCACCAGAGGAGACAGATAATTCCAGACAGTGCTGTGCAGAACATACTTAATCCTTTTCACTGACTCCTCAGGTGGAACCAAGGCTGCAAGGGTCATGATCTAAGGTCAGTTAGAAGGAAAATTAAGGTGGAGATTGTGGGATCCTTGCAAAACTGGAGGAGCCTCAGGAGGAGCAAAAGCACTTCGGTATCAGGGAATTTAGCTGTAGCAAAGAAAAGAAGCCAAAACCACTCATTCTCAGCACCCAGCTTTACAGTGATTCTTCAAAGAAAGGGGCAGTGAGTCCTGTGAGGGGTGGCACTAGGATGGCACATCTGTTGTGCTGTGAAGCCTGATTATGACAGAGCCACCTCTTCCAAGGAGCAAGTTCTACCTTACTGGCATGAGTGATGTGCTGTCAGCACCCCAGGGACTGGGGTCACTCTCCTTGCGTGAAGTCATCTGGCATGTGAAGCTGGAAGCTTGAAGGAGAGATAGATAAGGAGTTGGAGGGGAAACTAGAGAAAATATGATTCGTCCAGGGGCATTTAACTGAACTTGAACCAGAAGTCTCTTGAATCTGGAATGGCCACAAAACAGAGAGCTGGCATCTGTGCTAGGAAAGAGGGAAGATGGACCTCAGCAG
The DNA here is from genome assembly GCA_013389985.1 of Dryoscopus gambensis. Taxonomy (NCBI): domain Eukaryota; kingdom Metazoa; phylum Chordata; class Aves; order Passeriformes; family Malaconotidae; genus Dryoscopus; species Dryoscopus gambensis. The sequence goes on from WEIT01003894.1 coordinate 57,804, forward strand.
ATGAGAGCAATAAAGAAAATAACATAAAGCAACATCTCCCTAAGGAAGGTTTCCCACTTAAAAATCAACCAGTTTGGACTGGACCAGCACTTGGGATTCAAAGAAAAGCATGGACTCAGACTTCCCTGCCCATCCTCTGTCCTGTTGTCCTCCGTCCTTGTCTTCTTCACAGGGCAGCCCAGAAATGATGAGAAACAGATCAGCTCTGAATGAAGAACCTGCCAGGATTATTGCAGGGGAAGAATAAGAAGTACATTCTGCTGGAGTGTAACATTTCTCTCTGCAATTTCTTTGCCAATTCTTGCTCATTTCTGATAATATGGATAGAGGCTGAAGCTGTTCTTAATGAACTTTGTGTCCATTTTGATTCTGTCAGAACTAAAAGCTTCTAGCTGGATATTACCTGTGAAAGCAAATAGTCTCCAAGAGAACAGGAGTCCTTTATCAAACGCACGATAACTCTGCAATCTGTGCCAGTGTCTCACCACCCTCACAGTAAAACATTTCTTCCTAATACCTGACCTAAATTTGCCTTCTTTCAATTTGTATGCATTACTCCTTGTCCTGTCACTACAGTTCAGTCCTGCCACTCCAGTGGCAGTTTCCCCTTGCAATATGTCCCCTCTGTCATTCAGTACCTGTACAAGCCACCTGTGCATTATGCAGGTAGGAATTTGTCTTCCTGAAATCCCTATGGGGCGAAAACCCCACTTTCCTCTGTACTGATTCCTTTGGGACAGAGGCAGCAGATCCTTAATGGATGCTTAAGCATTAATTGCTTTAGGGCTCATGAGACATTTGAGACGCTCATTAACCATGGTTGATAAATTCACCCAGCTTCTGGAAGAAGCAGAGACAGAGCTTAAACCTCCCCAGTCTTTCTTTCATTTCCTTAAACAAGGACCAGACTATCTGCTTTTTTTTCCCCCCTCCTGACACAGCACCATATACACTTTCCTCAGCTGTTTTCTTTTCCTGAGCCAACACCCTTCCTTGCTGCGCCTGACCATTTCCTAATTCTTTCTCTTTCTCTTTCACCTCTTACTATTTTTTCATCTTTTTCTTTTGTTTCAATTTTGTTTCACTTTCTCGTCCTATTTTTCCTATTTTCTCCTTTTTCTGTTGTTTTTTTCCCCCCCCTCCACCTTTGTATTGGTCCAGCCCACCTGATCTCCACAGGGAAAGCCATGAAATAAAATAGGCAGTGTGGTTGCGTGGACAGGTCTGTGCTGGGCCTCTCTGTTTTTCATGGACAAGATGTTCAAATCTAGCTGCAACCCTTTTCAAATCTAGTTTTCAATGCCTCAGGCAATGTGTTGGTGTGGCAAACCACAGGTCAGTTATGAAGACTTTCTTAGGAAGACCCTTAAGGACATTTTCACTGTCAGGCATGTGTTTAAGTCATCTTCCTGAATACATTCTAGTGCAGAAGGCTGCTTTCCTCACATGGGAAAGGATCTGTAAGCTTTGCACTTGCACCTTGTGTGGCAGACCTGTAGAATCAGGCAAAGGTTTAAAGGCTGGAAAAGACTGTTCTGATAATCTCGAGAGATGTCTGGAATGCCAGAGGTCAAAGAGCCCCCCGCTTCTCCTTTTAACAGCCAGTGGAGACACAGTTAACTTTATTGTGGCTGCTATCTTATCTCCACCAAATAAATTCTCCCAGACTAGTGCACGTCTGCAATTATCTGCCTGGCACACGAATATTATTTCTGCAATGTCATGCTTGCTGTCGTCACAGCATTCATTTAAAGACTTAATTTCGGTTATTAACTGTGCTGTCGTGTTTACTGCAGCCTTGTGCATCTGCTGGTGTGAGAGGACTACAGACAACCAAGTCTTCTGCTCAAGACAATGATCCTTCTGTTAAAAGAAGAGAAACAGAGGTAGAGGGCAGTGGAATGATCAAGGAGTGGAAGAGGCTCTGCACTCCCAGCTGGACCAGTGCTGTGACATCAGAGGCAGTGTGCCTTGGTTTTATGGAACCCTTGACAGGGTTCAATTAAAAAAACAAACAAACAAACAAACAAAACAACAAAAAAAGGGGTTTCTTTTGCCATGGATTTCATAGGCTTAGTTTTTGTGTTGCTGTGCTCTATCTAGTATTTCCTACAATACTTAGAGGTAAAATATCAGAGCTGCTGCTAAAGCTGTTTGAAGACCTGGCCTTAGTTCCAGCAATAGGTAGTTGAAGCCTGCCTTTCCTGATCCTGCATAAAAGGTTATCTGGGGTTTTTGAATGACTCTGCAAGGTGACAGATCCTGCTTCCAGGTGTCCTGTTTCTTTTGACTCTTCTTTATCTAAAATCTCCTTCATTCTTTACACTCTTTGTTTTCCGCAAACTGAGATCTCAGATTGAAAGTGTTACTTGCTGTGCATCAGTTTTGACCAGTCAAGCAGATAATCAAGCTTCTGTGCTGCAAAAACTCATTCACTTGGGCTACTTCCTAATTTTTCTATTAAAGAAAATGAAAAAATCACCTGCAGTCTTCATGGAATGTCCCTTTGGTGAGCTTTGCCTGAAGCCAGAGGGTCAGTCACATTGCAAACACCACCCTCACTCCGACTGCCCTCATTCCTGCTGCCCTCCAAGCACAGCTGAGGACCCCAGACACGCAGGAGAGGAAATCCTGGGTCCTGGAGGCAGAGGGGGAAAATGCAAAGTAACTTTGTGCCATGCTGGAGGAATAACTTTTCATCCTGCCAAAATTCAGGGGGAGGGTGCTTTCCCTTTTGTTCGCCACCTGTAGCAGGGCTGATTGTGCAAGATCACCTGAAACGCAGCCAGAGGACTTTCCCCTTGGTTGTGTGGTAGGTTGTTTGTCTCTGCAATTGGAAGATCTCAAGAAGAATGTTCAACCTTGTGCATGGTGCTGCCCTGAGGCACCTGATCCTGAGCTGCTGGAGCCACGTGGCACTGGGCAGCATTGCTGCACACTGAGTCTGCTTTACTCCCCAGTTTCTTGGGGCAGCATCTCCATTTCTTTTTACAAATTTTCCAGGGACAGCACCAAAGTGTTTTAGAAAATTGCTCTTTGTCATAGGTATCTGCATTTCTGTGCTGTGGTGAGGAAAAAAACCCTCTGTACATCACCTGTACCTGGGCCAGGCAGTACTGCATGCATGCCAGGCAGTGGAGTGGTGATAGGGAGCCTAAAATCCAGGCAGAAATACAGCAGATTCAGGAGATATACCTGTGCCCAAGCAGCCAGCAGCACAGCAGGGAGATGGTCTGGCTTGCAGCAAATGCAAAAAATGTTTCTGTGGAAGCCTATGGTGAGGCTGTGAGCCGGCGCTCACACTCTTCACCTGAAAGGTTGCCAGTACCTGGTGTTTTGGCGTGCCCAGTCCCTGTCTGGGATATTTAGCAGGCAGCATAAACTTGCTGATGTGTGAACTTGCCCTCCTCATGCCCATGAAGAGGGCTGGCTGATCTGCTTGCTCTTGGCTTTCACGGACATCCGGATACCCCTGCATGCTTGGCAGAAGCCTGTGTGCTCCTGCCACGGAGCAGTGACACACAGTCTTCTCTGCATGAGTGATGTTGTGATGGTTTATTGTGTCTAGTGGTGGGTGAGCTTCAAAATGCTTGGAAGTTCGGTGAATCACTTGAACCCTTTTGGGGAAAAATGATTCCTGGTCCAGGAGCAATTTTCTGAGCCCTCACAAAAGCCTTGAGTGAGAGAAATGGAGGCAAAATGTAAAATCTGCCATGAGTGCAGACGTGGCATTCAAAAGCTTCTGCTGATTGCAGGGTCCTGCAATGCTGTGTGGTGGTCAAACATCCGGAAATGTATCCTTCTTGCCTCAAAATACAAGCCAGCTGGGCAAAACAGGCAGGGGATTGTAAGGATGCTTGTGGTGCACTGAGCCTGAGCCTTACCCAGGCTGAAAGATCACCCCGTTACACACCAACCTGTATCTTGTTTAACTTGTGGGGATCTAGCAACAGCCTAAAATGAATTTAGTGGAGAAAATGGCACCGTGCACTAATTACAGTAAGTATTTTATACCAGGATAGAATCAGCCCTGACCAACGGCAAACATCTGCATGCCATGTTAAGATAAAAATGGAAACCCAGAACTCTTTTGAGGAAGAAACTAGGGTGAGGTCCGTTCATTTATTACACTGAAGTCTCTGGTCCTGGGCCAGTTTGGCCCTGCAACAAGTTTGGCCCCAGTTAAACTCTCAGGTTGTGCTTCAGTGAGATGTACAGATATACTTAACAAGGCACATGCCCGTGTCATTCCCTGGAAATTGTTGGGCACATACACTTAATTAGGCATATGCACCTTCAGACTATTTGCTATAATGATTAAATCCTTACTAATAACTCTGGTAATTAATGGGTAGCCTAAAAATTGCTATTTCCCCACGTCTTAAAATAAAACAGCGATGTTTTGAAATTAAATTCTTGAGTAGGAGTTGGATGTCAAAATACATGTTTAGTTGCATGTGGTGAGGTTGGTGAGATACATTTTCAGAAGTAGGAATCTAAAATTAGGTCTTAAAGACACAGTTAGAAAGCTAAATAAACAAGCTTTTTCTAAGGCTGAGCACCCATGAGCTGCCAGGCAGGAGCACCAATAGAGATTTGAACAGTTGTATCATCACTGAAATAAAGTACCAAGCTCCCTTGATTTCCCAGCAAGGCTCTAGGCCTGAACACACACGTTCACACAGCCACGTACCTTCTGGGTCTCTGAGAGCTGACAAGGCTCTCCTGGAAGTGTGGAGCCAGCATGATGAGCAGAGGAGGCACAGAGACTCGGGCAGACTGGAATCTGTATGCATTTAGGATGGGGAAACATATGTTTCTGCTTCCCATTTTAAAATCCTCATGCATTTAGATTTATTCTATGAGAGCTGGAATTTATGGTGTCCTTAGAGATTCCCATTAATTTTCACATGGAGAGCTGGCTGTCATTTGGTGATGCTGTCAGGAAGGAGGATGTTGTCTCGTCCCTGCCCCAGTCTTCAGAACAGTACCCACTGATGCCTGGGGAGCTTGGTCCAAGAACAGGGGATGAAGATGAGGCTTTGCATTCATGCACCCTCTACTTACCTGCTGAAGCACAAATGCACCGACACATCCGCATATCCCTTCACTCACAACGGCAGCCTCCCTCCTGCTTGCCAAGCCCATCCTCTCAGTTCCCCAGAGAAGGGTGGGATACTGATGCAAGAGGCTGCATTAGATGGCTGCTCCCCTCCCTTGAACCAGGGTCTGATGACATGTCTGCTGAAATGCATCAGAGGGCTGGGGAGAGAAAGCGAGAGTGACAGAGAGGCAAGTCTGGGTGGAGGGACTTGGTTTTAATTAAAACAAGTAAAGCGGTGTTTTCTAAGCCCCAGATTGCTGTTGAGTCTAGCAGTTACTGCTGAGTAAAAGTGGATTTTCAGGTGGCTTGGTTGTTTTCCAAGGGATCCTCTGCTGTGGGAAAGCTGCAATGCCAGAGCACATTTGGCTGGGGATTGGTGGGGTGCTCAGGCTGGAGGAGACCGCTGGAGGGGGCAGAGGTGGGACTAGGCAGCAAAACTAAGCTGATAGCCCCAAAACATTTCCGTTGCAGAGTAGAAATGGCATTTTGCTGGCCAGGAATGTGGGTTTTTTTCCAATCCCTTTGGTCAAAAGAGCAAGCACACAAGTCTGTTCTACAGTCCTCACCAGTCACTGGGAGGCCTCACGAAGGTCCTTGCCCTGCCACTGGCAGTGTGGCAACACGCTTGACTTTCCCACATGTGTCTAGTCTCACCCAGCTAATCACTAGTAGTGACTTCAAGCTGCCCAAAGCCAAAAACTTTCTCTTTGTACATTTTTTGTGGCGAGGAGCATCATTCTTGTCAGAGCCCCCAAGTGCTACCATGGCAAGAGCTATGTGAGAGTAGCAGAGGAGATGTCACAGAGCCTCCTATGGTCTCCAGCAGCTTTTACCTCTCCCTCCACCCTGTCCCCAGCAGTGACATGTTCCTCATGCGTGGGATAACTTGCTGTCAGAGAGAGTTGGGGATTCATACGGCTGCTTAACGTAACCGCAGTATCCAACATGTAGGAAAATGCCGGCATTTTGTCCAGCACCCTTTTTATTTAGAAGTGGGATTCATGTTTGAGACAGTGGTCCCCTTCTCAGGCACACCCATGTTGTCCTTGCTGAGATGCTTTCTCTCTGCTGTCGTTCTGGAATTGCTGGGGATGGACATTGCTGTGCATTTGCCTTATGCGTCACGATCATCACTGTGCTGTATATCACCCTGGAAGCTGGCTCCAACTCCATGGAGAAATCCTCACAGTACTCTAATTCATCCACACTGGAAAAAAAACACTTCAGATACCTCTGGAAAAAATACAAACAAACAAAGCTGGGGAGCTTTCTGGCATTGGTTTCTGAAGATGCCTCAGGAGGAACAAAGACAAAACCACTTCAGAACTCTCTTTTTCGGGATGGTGTCTGGAGGCCTCTGAGTCCCACAGACACATGGCAGTGCCTGATGAGGACCTGCATTTCTGGATTTGCTTAAGGAGAAGCATTCAGACAAGAACAGGGCATGAACTGTCACAAGCTTGCTGCTGCTGCTGCTGAGCATGATAACAGGGCTGAAATTCTTTAAATAGAATTTGGGTTTTGATGCGGGAAATTAATGAAGTTAATTTCCTCAAGATGTAGCATCTCTTTTCTTCTTCAGCCGTCTGTGTCTGCTTTAGTCAGAGATGCAGTAGCAGTGACACTTTTAGCAGCAAGGATGGTTATCCATCCCGTCATTGCATCCATGTGGAATCAGATCACCTATGGTTTTCTCCCAAATCTCTGTGCAAAGCCCTGTCAGGATCTCATGTGCCACACAGCCCGGTTCATCTGCACAAGGACTTGCTTGAGGGCATTTCCTGGGAACTTCTCTTTGGACAAACTGATTCACCACAGCTGGACAGAGGCTGGCTTTCAGAGCACAGCTAGAAAAGGAGGAACCCTGCTGCTCTGACCCTGAGACTTAGTTTCCCACCTTCCAGAGGAAGAGAACCCCACTTCCCCATGGGAGGATGCCAGAGGGATGGATGTTAGCAGGTGAGTGGCACATACCTTTGTGTCAGGGACAGGCTTGTGCTGCTCCTGAAGGGTGACCACCTGTTGTACACGTGCTTTGAGCATGGTGACATTCCCATCCTGCAGACCATGGTAAAAAAATCCAGTCCCCATGAGAAGAACAAACAAGGATTTGTTTCCTCTTGGAAATCTTCCTTGGCATTTGCCAGGAAGATTTTAATGCACTGTTGAGATAAGATGCAGAACCTTTCCTTGAGCCAAGCCAAATCTGCTCTTTCAGGCAATAGGAGGGATTTGAGCTGATTGTGCAGGTCCAGGGAACTTTATCAGCTGGAGTCTTTACAGTGAAGAAGAGCTCAAAGTTGCTTCTCCCTTGCAGGCAAAAGTTCATGAGAAAATAGTTGCAGGACCAGTTGATGCCCCCTGGTGCCTGTTGCCAGGTGACCTGTGTGGAGAGGCTGGTCTGGACTGACGGATGTCCCCTGGTCAGGGTGGCCCTGAGCTTCCCAGCTGTGGAAAAGCAGCTTTTTTTCTGTGATTGTCCAAAATGTGCTCCTCACGCAGACCTCCCAAGGGGGCTGGGCCTCTTGTTGCCTGCCTTGTCCCTGCCTTCCCACTCACTCCGTTTTTTCTGGCAGCTGGACTGCAAGGGAACTCCTTCATTAGCTCACCAATGGCCTGGAGGTAAACTCCCTGCTGCACAGAAACCAGCACCAGCTCATTACCTACCACACACAGAGCCCTCTCACACATGCAGCGGTACCTCCGTGATAGGCACTGCGCGCACGTGAGCAAGGTAGTCAACACCAGCAAATCACTGCTAATTTCCTGGCTGGCTGTTGGTTTGTCTGCTGACATTTTCTACACACACTGCTGTTTGTCCTAGAAAGCCTCTGTGTGCTGTGCCTGGTCTAGGTGCAACTCTTTTAGAAATTAAAAACTTCTTTCCCTCCCCTCCTCCCCCGCTAGTGATTTTTGCACCCACCAAGCAGCAGACTGAAGATATATTTTGAAAGTACAGCTTTGCCAAGCTCACGGGAAGGGTATTTCAAGGGTCTGCTTGCTGTTTTCTCTCTCTCCAGGTGTTGTACACTGCCTGTTCTCAGAAACGACATATGGGTCTAGGTGGATCCTGGCTCTGACGCACTTCTTGTTCTCCTTTGTCTTCTCTCTGTTGCAAATGAACAGGTCAGAGCACTTGCCAAAGTGACTTTGAATAAGGAGTAATTCCTTGTCCTTGCTGAAAAATACTCATTAGGTCAGCTAACTGAGTGTTTACCAGAGGAAAACCATCAGGACTATTAGGTGCCAAAATGTAATGCCAAAATGCAAGAGCTGGCCCAGGGACTCTTAATCCTTCAAAATGACGTGGTTCATGGTCATAGGAGGCAAAATCCCATTAACTGAGCTGCATGGTGCTGGCAGCTCCATGTCTGCAACACAAGGCTCAAGCAGAAACAGCGCTGAACACCATTTCCCCTTGGTGCTCATAGCTAGGGCTGGTACTGGTGTAGCTAAAAGGCTTTCTGATATCCACAGTGTGTGAAGTGACCTGTCCTTCCATTTTTAGTGGCTAGACAGGAAAGGATAGGGCTGGACTGTAGCATTCCCCTGCTAAGTGCTGTAAAAAAAAGAGCCTGATTCACCTATTCTTGTGCAAAACTTCATCCTCTATCCCAAAACGTGGCATTTGAGCTTTCTTAGTGCAACATGTTCGTGGGAAATTCCACATAGTTTGACACTTTTAATGCAGTGAGTACTACCAACAACTTTTTAGAAACATATTTCTTACATGGAGCAGAGGAGAACATATACTGAAATTCCCCATTAGTTTCTTGTTCCTCCCCTGGCACAGCATCATGGTGGCAAGTGGTTTCTTAGGGGTTAGTGTTGGGACTGGTGCTGCTTAACACCTTTGTGGGCAAAATGTTCAGTGGAATCAAGGCTGGTGATGGCACTGAGCTGTGTGGTGTGGTCAGCACACTGTACAGAAGGGATCCTTGACAGGCATGAGAAGTGGGACCTTGCAAACCTTATGAAGTTCAGCAAGGCCCTGTGTGTGGGCCAGGGCAATCCCTGAACAAATGCTATCCTGACTGATTCATTCAGGCTTGTGTGGCCTCTGGGGCTGTGGTAAAAGCTCTTTTTCCACCTGTGCCTGGGGCACGGACGTGTGAAATTCAACCCGGTGAATAGGATGAGGGCCGTCATGCTTTGGGTCATACCTTGGAGTCAAAGGAAAAGCAGCTGGTGTGTCCTCAAGTCACCTCAGTGCTGCTGGTTTATTGCTGAAGGCTCACAGCTGAAGTCAAATGCTGAATGTTTGCCAAGGACAGCATGTCATTTTGAATATATGAAATTATAGAAGAACTGCATTGCAAGCCTGTTCCTGCAGCTCTTCCTTACACAAAACTTGTGAAGTCTTACAGCAGCGAAAACCTTTACCTCTGAGCTTGGTGGGTAGCATTCACAACCTGCTGAGTCAGTCTAAAAGACTAGAAATGCTGTCAATTTTCTTTGAAGATGAGTTAAAACAGAGGCTTTCAATGCAAAATGCTTTGTAAAACTTGTTTTCCTCTTCTGTTGTGAATAAAATAATTTGCTACTGCGGGGCTGTTCTTGACTATGGCAGAGCTATAGTGTTTCATAGAGAATGGCCTGTCTTTGAGGGAGGAGGGACTATTGTTTCTGAAAATTCCCTCTCCTTAGAAACAAAAGAAATTTCATTAGCTAGAATGTTTTGACATCTTATTTGCAGTGCTGTATTTCAACTCTTGTCTCTGCGATCCTAATTTATGAATCACCTCTCTCATTTCCAAAACTTTAGGTAGTTTGTAAATTTGCAGAGCAGCTCGTACCATAAATGGAATGTAGGTTACTCTGTATACTAAAGTTACATTATCAAGACAAGGAAGTGTAAGTGGTTTTAAAACGTGGTAATCAATAATACATTAATTTCTGGAGTCCTGTAAGAATGTAAGTGATTGATTAATCTTGTAATAAAGACTCACTAGTGATTTATTGTCTCACCATAAAACAGGAACATGACAGAGTTTGGTGCCACTTTATCTTAGTACTAGAAGAAAACAAGGAAACAGAAATGTTAAGAGATTTGAGGTGTCACGTGTGTCACCTCAGGATGGGACAAAATATGAGGACTGTACTTTTCTAGGTCAGATTCCAGTTTTGAACATGGTAAAGGCTGGGAGGAAAGATAACTTCATGGAGTTAATGAGGAAGGGCTTTTTTCTTTTTCTTTTTCTTTTTCTTTTTCTTTTTCTTTTTCTTTTTCTTTTTCTTTTTCTTTTTCTTTTTCTTTTTCTTTTTCTTTTTCTTTTTCTTTTCCTTTTCCTTTTCTTTTTCTTTTTCTTTTTCTTTTTCTTTTTCTTTTTTTTCCTCTTTCTTTGTCTTCATTCTTTTTCTTTTTTTTCAATCTATATATTTGCTTCCTTGGGCCAAACCAGTTAGATAAAAGAAGATAAAAGAGATATAAATGTGCTTACCAGAGGGGAAGTTGTGTGAGTTGAAGCAAGTTAAGTGAGTTAAAATTGAACAGCTCTAACTTCTTATGTAAACAATATTGATGGCTTCTGATTCAGCTCATTCTATGTGCTTTTAATCTGTGAGAAACTTCAGATTGATACTAATCCACACAGCAGCCTAGAGACCAGTGATTCACCACCAAAATAACATTGCTTTTTATGTTGTTAAAAATAGGGAAAAAGGTTGAAAAGCTCAAACTTTTTTCCCCATCCACTCCCAGTTTAATTCATCTCCCCATGGTTGAAATAAGTGTCCAGGTGAAAACCACAGCATTCTTTTCCTTGGCATAGCATATTTGATACTTCTGCACCACAGTGCTTGTCCTTTGGAGAGAAATCTTGGCCACGCTGTTCCTATATTACAGAGGCTCTGACCTCGCCTAGCAGATAAAACAGAGCAATAAAAGCTGGGAACAAAATGTCTGAATAAATAACAGGCAGTGCTGTCCCCTGAGAAATGAAGGTCGGGCCGCAGCTGTCTGGGAATGCTACTGTTCATAGAGTCCTACTCCTCCATCTGAAGGGAAAGATAGGGGTCTTCGAGAAACACAGGCAGATGGAGAGGTTGCTGAAAACTCTGTATCCCCCATGTCTGTAGAGACAGTGAGTTTGCAAGAGGATGGGACTGCTCCAAACACTGCCAGTCCTGGCTGCGATGTGGGAGCAGCTGGGTCTAGGGCAGTAACCCCAGAGTCTCCTTCTGTTGTGGCTTCTCTCACTGTCCACGTGCAAAGCTCACAGCTGACAGACTGGCCTCAGAACGCTGATGATGATCAAGGTGATGGGACAGTAGTTAGATAAATTTCATTATTCCTTGGACACAGTGGAGGTGGGAGCCCAGGCATGGCTTGGAGCACAGCACCCAGCAACACTGTGAGAGCTGGATGTGAGCGGACATGGGTGACCCAATTTACCCTCCTCCAGCACAAGCAGAGCTCGTCTTTTCTCACCCAAGAAGGTCTCTTTGCCACAGGTGGAAGTGTGGATGCCTTGCTGCAATTCACCCTCATGTTTCTGCACATCAGAGTGCTGGCATCATCTCTGCTCCTGCCTGCTCCTGTGCTGTGCCATGTGTGCCAGCCATACACGGGATCTCCTTATTAATTTTCATGGGGAAAAAGTAAATATGAGTCTTGGCATTTTCAGTCTGAAAAGCAAGATATAACACTGGCCTTTGGTAACCTTAGTCACCTGCCAGAAATGGAAAGGCTCATTACAGTAAGCAGAAACATTCAGTGATGTAGTTCAAAAGATGCTGTTAAAATTAGTCAACTGGAGTTGCAATAAAACTCTAACAAGAAGCCAAAAGTTAAAAGAAAGCAAATTCAGCCCTGCCCCAGCTTTCAGCTGGGGAAAACTGGTGCAAATTGGAAGGGAGTGGCAGGAGAACAGTTCTCTCCTGCTCTGTACTGGTGTGGGTCACAAGGCAAAACAAAACACACGCAGACTCCTGCTTGTAAGTCATTTTATAGCTCTGAGCACATGGCTGCCCAGGAGTAAGAAATGAACTTGGTCACTCCTGGGCAGCTGTGCCATGCCTCTAACTAGAAAGGGCTCAGTGCAAAGATAGGCAGCACGCAAACACACTGGGCTGCTTTCATATTAAGATACTTTGCAGGAAAAGCACAGGTCTGGTTGCCTCGCTCTTCCAAAAGAAGTAACTGTTGGGTTTTAGCTGTGCAGGTCTAAGGATGTAAATGAGGTAAGGCTGTGCTGAGAGATAATTCATTCTGTTGGACTAAATTAGCTGAAAAAATTAGTTACCCGAACAGAAGGGTCAGCTACTGCCATGGCACAGAGAGGGTGTTTGCAAGGGGAGAAATAATAAGGCATTTAGCTCCTGTGGTCCCTTCCAACCTTGCCACTCTGTGATTCTGTGATCCCTCTAAGACAAAGAAATGTAATTATGGAAAATCCACTCACTGCCAAATTAGTAAGATCAGCTCCAAGGCAGCGTTTTGATGCAGCAAATTCAGCTCTTTTGGCTTCCCAGTATCAGTTCAAAAGTGCTGAGGCTGCACACCATGATGTGTTGATCCAGCACAAACTTTCCCGCTGCTCAGATCTGTCAGGAAAGGCTGGGGAGCTAAAGCTGTAGGCAAAGCTTTAAGGCACAATCTTTCCCACTGCAGCTGGTGTCACAAATATCCAAGCTGGGGTTATATTTTCTGTTAGGTGTGTTGGCTCCATAAATGGAGCTGTGATTGGGCACCATCAAGGCTGATCTGTGATAGTGGTTACCTGGTTCTGATGGCTGTGGAGTCATGGGCTGGCCTTCCGGGCATCTTACACATATATCCCACCACCAGGCAGTTAAATTTAAATTACAGATTTGCTTTGGGGAAATTGCTACCACACTTTCTTTTTTTCCCCCCCTTCAAAGGAGACAAAACTCCCCTGCTTCATGACTTTGCTGTGTGTTCACCAAATTCTTTGTCGTAAGCTTTGCTTGTTAGAAGATGAATATATGTGAATCAACTTCGCTGTGAAACTCCTTTTCTAAAAACAATTAAAAATAATAGCCAAGTAAAAAGAGATTTTTGTTAAGGGATGAGGATTGTAACTAAGAAACATGAGGGCAAATCATCCAGCGTGCAGGCAGAAGAAAGGTTCTAATCTTCATCTGAGGTGTCAGTGGTATATCAGGAGCCTTGCTCAAGGCAGTCCGTGTTCATAGTGAGAAGTTTGGAATTTCTTCTCCCACTGAACAAACATCTCCAAATGCCCTGTTACTCTGGATTTTACTCTGCTACTGTCTTGTCCAGCCTGTGAAATGAAACAGAGCACTGGGGACTGGTAAGGAAGTGACACTGTGAGATGGGCTGCTTCTTTCCTGAGAGGTACAAACAGTATTTGGCTTCAGTTAAAAGGCTGGGAGTTTTGCCTGGGTGCAGGCTAGCAGAGCAAACATCACTGCAAGGCAACTGGAAGGGTTTCAGTCATCCCCGCCTGCAGCCAGGACTAAATCCTCCTGCACAGGACATTCTGCTCCAGCCTGAGGATGCTGCTCAGGATGCTGACTGGTGCCTCAGTTCCCTTAGGCTGCATATTTTTTGAATAAGTGGAGGAATAACAGTAAATGACTGGAAAAAACTTGGGGAAGACAAATGAACCTGCAGAACTTTCATCCATGTATGTTCCCTGGTAAAAGAGGGTGAAAATTTTAAACCAGGTTTAGGATTTTCCTCTGACAGCCCTGAGTGGAGGCATCTTCCTATGTGTCCTTGGCACCACAGATGGCTCTGCTCATCTGCTTCCCAGAACACCCTCACTTCAGTTCAGGGGTTTTTCTTAGCCATAATGGTGGCCAAGAAAGTAATTTCGTGGACACCACTGGAGTTACACAGGTGCCCATTGCGGGTAAGCAGGAGAAAAACTGATCTTATGTTAGGATTGGGCACTTGGAAACAGTGCCAGGTCACATCACAAGGTGCAGGAAATGCAGTGAAAGTCATATCCCTGTTTTGTTTTCCATGCGCCTGTTCAAAGGTTGGAGCTGCCTGCACTTGTGCAGTGCAAACTCCAGGGCTTTTCCTGGGAACTGATAAAGCTGTGAAAATCCAGGGTCCTGGAGAGAGCCTGGGACAGTACCTGGGAGTCCATAAATCTCTTTCTACCCCCAGGATGATGGGATGGAGAGAATGGAATGAGGTACCATGTCCCCACACTGGCACAACTCAGCCCAACACCTCTGTGCACCTCCAGCTTTGCTCCGTGGGGGAATCTGATCTGGGGCAGGGGTGGGGGGAAGCAGAGAGATCACACATTTTCTGAGGAGACAGCAAGATTCCTGAGGGGCCCAGCACACCTGGGAAACAGAGGTGTCATGCACCTGAGAGGCCACTTGCATACGCAGGCAGACACTCACCCTGCCAGCCTGCAGCTGATTGCTGCTGGGTGAGGGAAAGAAGGGTCTGTGCAGCAGCACTAGTGCCCTGCTGACACTGATCCATCAGGGGTGTTTTAGAGAGGCTGAGTAGCTCAGAGAAGTCATCTGCAGGTCCAGTGTCATTGCTGGGGGTGGAGAAGGAAGCTCCCCACTGCAGCCGTGGTCCTGTCCTACCAAAGTGTTGGGGTGAGCCCAGCTGGCTCTTGGGCACTGTATGCCTCGGCATTAACTCTCTCCCTCTAATTAAAGGGCAAGGCTGCAGTCTGTTAATAATACTGACTTAATTTCTCCCTCTCCTGCTATCTGGCACTGGGCATATAATAAAGAAAGTAAGTGTTTGCTAAGCGAGGAAGTGGGGCATGTGAGTTTACACCAGTGATGCTCTCTGGGACACATGTGGATCGGTGCCATTAAAGCCACTGAGTAGCTGCATAAAAGAAAATTGCATTCTGATCTGTGCATATGTTTTGGGCTGGCATTTGGGCTGGAATCGCTCCCCACTAATGGTCAGAGGAAATCTGTGTGTGTGAGAGTGGTCATTGATTTACATAGGCAGCTCTGACTGTATAAAACAGACTTAGGATGCCAGGGGCAGGACTTGGAAGGAAAAGACATGTCCTAAACCAGCTCTTGCTGATAAAGGATCAGCTTGCTCTGCTGCTACCAATTTACCAAGGCACTGAATCCCAGAGCCACGCATGCAGTAAAAGTTTAATCTCTACTGTACCTAGAAGCACCTTGGCCTCAGCTGTAGGGAACCTGAATGGGGAAGCCTTTGAGGATCTGAAAACCTCTACCTTCATCCCTCAAGAGGTCTTGGAGTGACCTTTATGTATTCTTTCACTGTATCAGCAAAGCCCTTTAGCTCATGCCTTGGCTGAGATCATCTTACTGGCATGGTTGTCATTTGAAAATGAAGTGCTGGTGGTTGGTGGCAGCTCTGACTCTGCCATGCCTCTGGCAGTGGGTGGTTGCCTCACTTGTCTCTCAGCATTGCCCTCCTGCTGCTTTCCATGGGCTTGGGGAAGGGGCTCTTCACCCACTCTGCTTGTGGCCAACAAAGCCAGGTAATGCTTCAGGGGATAGACAGAATTCCCTCTACTCATGGCAAAATCCTAAAAAAAAAAAAAGAAAAAAAAATATTTTTTGCTGATCCCTAATGAGGGGAAATATAATCTATATTTGGCCTCGATTTTTTTTTTTAACAACTGAACTGTAGTTTCTTAACAACATGTTATTTCCTATACTTATGTACATTCTTACGTTTCAAGTGAGCCTCGCCCCTTCCTTTAAGCTGCATATTTTCCATTTTAAGATTTCCTGTTCAATCTAAAGGGCAAAGATCTTTAAAATATCAGCATGAAGCTGAGCTTACTCGCAGTTTGTAAAAGTTATCAGGCTCCTAGCTCTTGGTCAGGCTGTCGCACTTTCTCCTTATCACACAAACAGGTCCCAAGTTCAATGTCTTTGACTCTCTAACTGATGTGCTGGACTAAAGTCCTGGCTGTGTGGGCAGCCAGGCAGGAGACAGCAGAGTGATAAGTGTCTGTGTTTGATGGCCGTTATTGTTATAGTGATTGGCAGCAGACACACAACCTTCTGTCTTCAGGGTGTTTCCTTACCTCCTCCCTCTCTATTTGCCTGCATCCACTCACCTTATTTTCTCCCTGACAGCTACAAACAGGCATGAGTGAGTGGAGGGACAGGGCAGGACTGACGGGGAAGGAGCACACACAGTGAGTGGAAGCAGCACCTGAATCTTTACCTGTGCTCTAAACATTGCAAAAGATGCAATTGAACAAAAGCCATAACAATACCTTGATTGCAGGTATTCAACAACAGCCATCCAACAACAGCTTCTCTGTTAGAATTTGGGTCTGGGGGATGGTGGACAGGCAGGCAGGGACAGCTCTGTGCTGCCTCAGGGGATCCAGCTGCAGGTCTGTGGGAGAGCAGCAGCTGGAGCCCCCCAGCCAGCCCCCATGTCTGGCCAGAGCTCTGTGAGAGGACAGACCCTTTCCCTTCTCTGCCCTGCCCTGCCACCAGGACCGTCCCCAGCACCAGGGGCTGCCCACAGCTGGGCTGAGAGCTCCAGGTTCAGCTGGATTCTGTGTAGATGCCATGGTTGCTTCTGCACCAAGGGCCATCCGCTGCCTTTCCCCTGCGGTGAGGGCTCCCCCTGAGCTCAGTCATTCCCCCTGGCTCGCCCTTACAAACAGCTGCCCCTGATCAAATTAGCACCAGTGAAACCAAATACATGAGGGGGGAGGAGGGCAGTCCCAGGGAGCTGATCCTGGAGCTGGCAATGCTACTACTGGAGCACATCTCTGGCAAATACGGCTAAAAATACCATGCGATGGGGAAGGAGATACTGGGGTAAACATGGGTCACGGCTGATGAAAACTGTGTTGGCCTAAACACTTTTTCAACAGAAAGTGATTTTTTAAAATTTTATTTCTTTGCCTGGAGTTTCTTTTGGAATTTTTTATCTTTTTTAAACAACAACAAAAAATTCCTGTCCGTCTCCTGGATTAAACTTATTTCTGCCTTTACTTTTTTCTCTGTGGGAACTTGTGAGAAATGAGGTGGGAAGGGAAGGAGTCACTAGAATAAGAGAGCAAATTTCCTTTTAGTCTGCATTCCAGCCATCTCCTGTCCATGTCTGCTCCTCATGGTGCCCAAACGTAGCTGGAACAAATCCTGCAGGTACCACCAGGACCATGGATAAAGTGATGGCAGACACCCATTACATGCAGTATCCAGTTTGGGAAAAGGCTTTGCCTTTCAGCATAAACTTTCGGGAGTGCTGCTGCCTGTCTGCCCCTCCAAACATCACTTTGTGTGCAGCTGATGAGAAGGAGCTGGGGCTTGTAAGTCTGAAGAGGTATAAATGCCTAATTCTCCTCGAGCATTGCAGAGAGGTGAAATGCCTGGGAAAATCTGACCTTACAGCCCAAGATGTGTGCTCCACAAATTGTCATTGCTTCTGCTCTCTGCAGAGCACAGGTATTGCTGGAGACATTAGGAATTTGAGGGGAATGCACAGCTAAGTGCATTTTCTTCCCAGGCAGAGGGCAGGGAGGAGTGGGAGATCACAATGAGTTTTGGAAGGACGGAGGGTCACCACTCCAGCCTCTCTGACCACCATTTCATTTTCTTGTTGAAATACCCTGTGGCTGTCTCACCAGGAGCCAGACCCAGAGAGTGCAGCCCTTTCTTCTGCTCTTGACATCTATTGCCTGGATGTTTAGCCCCACAGTCTCAGCCCCTGGAATGCACTGCCATATGCCTTGGGCTGTCTCCTTGGCTGGTTGCAGACACTTTACTCACAAGAGCAGAGCCAGGAGGAACAGGGGAGCAGTAAAGAGCGAGGGACAGGTGTTGCAGTCACTCATGATGGCTCAGTGTGAATTTGGGAAGAGCCCCGCTGAAATCTGTGAGGCCCTTGGAGTACAGTGTACTTTGACGTGGGAAGGGGAGAAGGGCTTGGAGCCCTGTGCCAGTGACCCTGCAGCCTGTGGTGACAGCAGACACCAGAAACCTGTTCTTAGAGTTTCTGGTTGTGGTGGGCATCCCTGCAGAGCTCAAACAGCCCTGCCAGAGTGCTGTGTAATGCCCAAACTGGGTGTAAGGTGCCTCACACACAGCTGTGCCAGCAAGATAAACCAGATGCCCCAGGGTACCAGCAGTGCTGTGGGAGCAGCTGATGGCCATGGAGGGACAAGAAAACCCAACCCTGTTGTGTCTAGCATGACTTCAGCATTGCTAAATTGCTACAAAGGTCACCAGAGTCATCCTTTGCCTGCTTGAGGTGCAGTCCAACCTTCCCACTGCTCGTGGGACACACAAAACTCCGGGGACACCTGGTCCTTGCTCAGACCAGGGCACTGGGGAGAAGGTGCCTGCTCCATCCAGCTCTGTCCCATTCCAGAGGGATGAGGGTTAAAGCCCTGACAGCCTCACCAGCTCAGGTGTGTTGTGACTGACAAAGTCTGACATGTCTTGCACAGTTTTTATTAGTATTTTGTTTCAGATGATTCCTTTTCTCCTTCCTGTTAATTTTTTCTTCTAAGAATGGTACAGAAGCCTTTTTCCACCTTCTTGCTTTTTCATTTAGAAAGCAAGCGACTCTTTTCCTGATACTTCTTTTTTAAAATTCCCCTGCAGGTTTTCATAGTCTCATGTTTATAATTATTAATAGGGCTAGCAAAAAATGTTGGGTCAATTTTTGTTTCTCTTGAAATAAAAATATTTTTTAAATGTCTTGACTCTAAATAATTTATTCCTTGGAAAGAGAAAGAAAAAAAGAAATTTTCATTCTGGCAAACTTCCTGAGGTACCCTTTTTGCTTTTAAACAAATTTTCTAGTTCTTGATAGTAATTTTTAGGATTAGCCTTTCTCAGGGAACTAAAATGTTTGCTTCACTTCCAAATGAAACTGAATACCAAATACTTGAACTTCCAATGAACTAGGAAGCCTGCGATTAGTTTAGCACAAGTTGCCAAGCAATTACAAGTGCTGCTCTTCTTTCCTCCTAAAGAATCAATTTCAACAACTACCTGCCTGCAAATGTGAAATAATCACTCCATCTTGATAGGAAAAGCAGCCCCTTAAGCCCTCTGGCTTAGCTTCAAATATGCATGAGTTGGAGGTCTAAAGCCCCTCCTGCCCCAGCAGTTTTCCTGTCACAGTGGATTTCCCCACAGCTCCAGTGTTCCCTGACCACCTGCAGATGCTCCTGCCTGGAGCAGCAGAGTTGGGGCCAACCTGAGTGTGTAAAGAGATTTTGGGTGGCTCCTCTGACTTCTCAAGTCCTGAGTGCAAAATCTTCCCCGATGCTGCCTGGTGCGTGTGGGGACCTGACTGATTAAAACCCCATGGGTCTGCTTCTTAGGGGTGTAAATGAATGGCAGAGTGGTTGGAAAAGGAGGTCAGGCTGTAACGCAGGAGGCAGAAAAAAGGAGGGAGAGGTGGTTTTCCATGCTGACCATGCTCTGATAGGTGTTGCAGAGCTGGAGCTGCCACATGAAAGCCAGTGTCAGGTCAGTGCAATGGCTGGAAATCCTGCTGGAGCAACAAAGGGAGCCCGTGGAGGGACAGCAGACCCTCCTGATGCTGAGTATGCTAGAGGATGTAGATATGCAGAGGTAAATTGAGTTCTCCAGTAGACGCTACGGAGATGATAACCCATGTCAGTAGATCATTTATTTTCTTTTATGGCTCAAGCCTATCTAAGACTGCTGATAAAGTCATTGTTTCCCTTGAGTCACTGTCGTCAGGCTCTATTTGTACATTTATGTGATTAAGCTTCGGGAGAATCTAGCTTTATCTTAATTTGTATTTTTATGACTGTGTCTTCCTCGTATTTGCCTCTGCTTCTGTCTGTGCCCAGAATGCAGGAGAGCTGAAATGTCTGACCAGTGCTGTGCTGACATCCCCAGGCAATTTACTCCAGGGCTTACATGGAAAACTGCTGCAGAACCAGGGCTCTGTAGAACAGGCCTCTCCCGAACACCAGCCTGGAGGATAAAGTGATTATATTCCACCTCCTGGCTGGTGAAAAAGATGCCGAGATCCCACTTTCTCCGAAAGTTTGACTGGTGCATGACTGGTGCATGATTAATGGACGTCACTGGCACATGACAGACGTGCGTCTGGCTGCCCTATGCAGCTGCCTCTAACTGCCTTATGGAATGTGTTCTGGATGACTGAGTCAGGGCCCTAAATGTTTATTAGCCTGACGGACTCCAGAACAATCAATTAAGTCTCTATTAAAACCGTTCGTGAGAGGATCCTCTGCACAAAGCGGCACCCGCAAGGACTTGTCTTTCTTGGCACCCCCAGTCCACCTCTGCCAGTTGGGAGACTCTGACCATGATTTCTGCATGCTTGGACAAGCTGCTCTGAGTAATGCTGTAGTTCTGGTTGAAGTTTGTCACTGCTCGATTTAATACCCTCTTACGCACGTGGGAATAATGTGCGTCTCCTATTTTTCGGGTGTTTTATTTTTTCCCTTTCTGTCATGTAAGTTTGGATTGGAACCAGTAATTTTTTCTTTTTTTTTAAGAAGCTCTGTACTCTCACTCATAACAGGTTTACATCAAAAGAAGGCTTTCCTCCTGGTAGGGCTCGGTGAGGCAGCTCTCGTGATAACAGAGTAAACAAACAAAACTACGTGACACTTTTCCTGTGTCACAGGACTTCTGGAGTTGTACGCAGGGCTCCACAGTGAAAATAAAGGATAACTTCAGTCTACCTGAGGACTGATTGGCCAGATGGATTTATGCATGATGCATAAGACATGCTGCCTTTCTGGCAGGGCACTGCTCTTTATTCTGCCAGCAGCGGTTCCCACGCAGATGCCCTGTGGCTCCCATTCCCTGGGGAAGGCAGGGAGGGCTGTGAGCAGCGCTGGGTGGCCGGGCTGCAGGAGAGGAGCAGCAGCTGGCCCAGACCCCTAGAATCCATCCCCCTCCCAGGCCATGTCCCTTGCCCCCTAAGCATGGGCACAGTGGTGCAGAGAAGACAGCACGTGGCGATCTCTCTTCCCAGAGGTGGCTGGGGGCATAAGGGCACGTGGGGACATTCCCCTTCACCTGCTAAACCCACGGTGCTGTGGCAGCTTTGCCCTGTAAATTTGTGAGCAGAGAGAAAGGCAGACTCCGCAGAGTTAAATTCACTTCCTAGGCTGAGCGCTCGGGATGCAGGAGCTGCCACGGCATTCCCTTCCTCTAGGATGTGGAGCTGGAAGCCAACAATTTGCTTGGAACGCCTTTAGTACAAATCTTTGGGGCTAATCCAGGCATCCAAGCCGATTTTATGCCACTTTTTATGTAAGTACCGCTATTTTTCTTATCGGACAGTATTAAATTATCTGGTCTTGGGACCAGGTCTGTCTTGGAAATATCTTCCTCAGCTGGTCCCTGCTGGAGCTTCTCCCTGTGCAGCTTTTGCTGTCCTTGAGATTTGCATCTTGATAAGTCACCCTCCATCCTAATTTGAATCTGGAAAATGTCTCCTATATATACTCAACTGACCTTTTTGAGGTGAACAGTTATAAAAGGGGATGTCAAAGAAACCGAGAAAGCTGAATAAAAGCCCAGGGGCTGTGGTTTGACATGTCACAAGGTCTGAGATGCAGAGGAGAGTTTGGTTTAATGACCTCTACTCCCCACTCCTCCCACATAGGCAGGAAAAGTTCTGTTTTGTTTGCTTTTCTCCAGAGTACTTTCATTTAGCAAATAAGGTGATTAGAAAAAAAAAAAAAAGGCTGGGGAATAGTTCCTAGTACAAATGAGAAGAACACAAAAAGCCATTTTTAGTCAACCTAGAGTACTTTTAAGGCTAAAAGCAAATTTCAGCAATTTTTCAGCAAGTTTTCTGGCAGCAGGATTGTGTTGGATGAGGGTTGAGACAGGAGGCCACATGGGCACAGAGAGTGAGAAACACCTACAGGTCCCTGTTTTGCCCTGGATTTTCCTGGGACCTCTCACCTGGGAAAACCACAACAACCAGATCCAGCCCAGGGGAGCCTCGCTGGTCAGCAGTGGAGTGGGAAGTTATTGTTTGTTACCTGCTGATCGCTAATTGGCAGCTTAATCCCGTGTTTGTGTCACTGCTGGGAGGGAGCCAGCAAAAGGGACTGTGGTGTGTTTAACCGGCCTAATGACTATGTAATTACGAGTCTCCCCAAACCCTCTTCCACAATTAGAGCTCATCACATCCCAGCAACCTGACAAGATTTTAAAAATGTAATTAGAGGCTTGGCAGCGCTGCTGGTGTTGATCTTGAGGTGTGAGGGGAGGAGGAGGAGGAGGTGAAATCGCTGTGAGCAGTGGGTGTCTCACTCTTACAAGTGTCTTATTAACCTCTCTGCAAACAGATCTCTCTGTGCAAGGGCCCTGGCTGTCACATCAAGGTTGATCTACAGCCTGGTTGCAGGAAATCCTTCTGTGGCCAAAAAAACACAGCAAGCCAGGGCCCAGCCTCTCCAGGACAGGCTGAGGCCTTCAGCCTCACAGGTGCAGTGGACAAAGCCCGTCCCCATGCCCCAGTCACAGCAGCTTCATCCTCAAGGCAGCACCTCTGTGGAATTTATTTGGTTTATAGGTGCTAAACCCCTCATGAATGAGAGGTTCTGCTCATCACAGAATCCCAGAACAGGTCAGGTTGGAAGGGACCACAGTGGGTCATCTGCTCAAGCAGGGCCATCCCAGAGCACAGGGCACAGGATTGTGTCCAGAGGGCTCTGGAATATCCCCAAGGAGGAGACTCCACCGCCTCTCTGGGCAATCTGTTCAGTGCTCGGTCCCTGCACAGGGAGGAAGTTCTTCCTCATGTTCAGCTGAGTTTCCCAGGCATCGGTTCCTGCCCGTTCCTCTGGTGCCATTGCTGGGCCCCGCAGAGCAGAGCCTGGGCCCTCTCAGAGCCCTCCCTGCAGACGCTGACATCATTATTAGATGGTCTGCCTTGTGCCCACATCCATCTATCTACATATTTATCAGAAATATATCTATCTAGATATATTTACATATATACACGTGTATATATGACAAACACACTCATGTTTCTGGTTGTTTCTGGTGGCTAAAAGGAGCAGTAAGTAACAGACTGAATCATACGTTCCCCTCTTCTGTTTTACTCATATTCCTTCTTGCTCTTCCCCGACTCTGCTTCAATGCTTTTTTTCCACATACCTTTTCTCTTCCCTCAGGTTCTGATTCATTTAGCAACGGAATCACTCGGGCCTCTGAGTTCACCCTCTTCCTTTCACTGAAGACACATACAGCCACCACTCCCAACCTTGTACAAGCAGCACTGCCTCACTGCTATCCAAAACAGTTTACTCACGTGGTGGAAAATTGTGACACTTGTGAATTTTGTGATTTTTTTTTTTTTCTTTCTTTCAGGAGACCTGGGAGCTGTAGTTGCTTACTATGGTTTGCACTGCCTTTCAGCTAGCTGTTCAATACTCAGCACACTCCACAGGAGCCTGCTTATTGCTAGTATTTCCACATTTCTTCCCACTCCTCTGTAACAGAGTTCTTACTTTTTCAGTGTGGCAAGAACTTCCAGCTGCTGTTAAAGGATGAGTTTCACCTTGGAAGGCCTGTGTGAAGCTTGCAAGGGAGATGTTGTTACTTCTAATTAAATGGCTGGGGGAATTCAGCTGTAATTTTTTGGTTAGCTAGGTTGGAGTTTGTTTTTGGAGGTTTTTTGGGGGTTTTTTTGGTTTGTTTTTTCTTTTTCTCCCTCACATGCACGGGTACGTGCCACAGCACTGGTAATTTATTATGCTTGCTTAAAATGTGTAGCATTCACTGTATTTCTCATTCTTTTTTGTAATTGGCTTGGGCATATGCTTATGTGGTATCCAGATAAGCAGGAAGTCAGCAAGCAAGCACATTAAATTAAATTCAGTGTAAGTAAAATGCATCAGCAGCAAATTTATGATGAAGCAAAGGTCCAATGAGCATGTGCTGGACTTGAAAGGTACCTGCAGGTGCAGCTGACTCTTATTTTGTTGTTGATGACTTGGCTGTAAACCAGCCCGTGTGAGGTCACATCAGAGAGGCTTTACCCTGGCTTCCTCCTCCTCCTCCTCCTCCTCCTCCTCCTCTCTTTGGCACATCAGAGGCCAAGCATGGAACCAGTCCCTAAGTGGGGTAAGTCTGACTGATGGGTGACGAGGATGATGAGATTGCCAAACAACACACCACTGCCGCCATTTTGCAGGTTTGAAACGACACGAGAGTGTGAATCACACATATCATGGAGGTGCCTAATTCCCAGAAATTTCCAAGGAGATAGGCACAAGGGCACTCTGGAGGATGCTGCTCTGATGAGACACTTCAAATGCCACTGTGGAGCCATTGTCAGAGCTGGAGGATGAAGCCAAATCCCTGGAGGCATCATTCAGTGCTTGATTTAAAAAGATGTCACTGGATCCATTCACATCCTCATTGACACACTCGTCCTTTCCTTGACACCTTTCAAAAGGAGCCTCCCTCTCTCCAAGTGCGCCCTCACACCCAGCCCCAAAACCTGCCCCTTTCTTCCAGGGCATGTGGAGCCTCTCTCAGGCAGGAAAGGAGCTCTCTGGAGGGCCTGTGGCAGATTAGGTCTTCCTTGCAAGCTTCTCTCTCAGTGTGGTCTGTGCCAGACCAAAAGCTGCGGATGGAACCGTTAACTTGTCCACCTCCAGCACAGCACAGGTGTTTCGTCAGTGCTTGTAGTTGGGATTACAAAAAGAGGTCAATAACAGCAAAAAAACCCACTGGACAAAATCCCACTGGTGTAAGCTGCACAGTCTTGCTTCTTGAAAAAACAAACCCCAAACGAAATAACAAAACAAAAAAAAAAATCCAAACAACTCTTTCACTGGAAACTCTTTCTTGGCAGTGTTAAGTGCCCATGAGGTGTTGCAAGCAGCCTGGGTTATCCACCTCTACAGTGTTTTCATCTCTAGGATGTACCATGTGATACAAAATTTATTCTAAGGTACATTTCACCAAACTAAGTTAAACTTTGGGAATGGCAGTTCATTGTAGGAGGAAGCAAACATGCTCAGACATAAGGATTGGAGCTGCTGAGACCATGGGCTTTGGCAGAGGTGGGCAATGTCCCTGCTGTAGTTCAGAGTGATCCCAGGGCTGCTCTGATGTGTGCCAGGCTTTTCTGAAATGCTCAGACAGGCCATGGCATTGCATGCAACTCACCTAAAAACAGGGAAATAATCCCATTCCTGCACTGGAATAATCTCTCCCTTGGCTGAGCTGAAGGGAAATGAGCCTTGGATGCGTCTTTTAAGGAACTACAAGGGTGGGATTGAGCACTCGTAGGGGAAAAGGAATCCAAGCCTGGTCTCTCCAGTTACAAAGGACAAGATTCCCCTTGTTTTGACAGGAAGCAGGAATGTGGCCCTGCTCGATCTTACCCGTGCCTTAACGCTGCTGAAGTGTTTCCTGTCCCTTTTTATTGCTTAAAAAAAAAAAAAAAAGAGCTTGACTGGTCCCTGGAGGAGGAAGCCTTCTCCACAGGAGCAAAGTCTTTTTCCCCAATCTTCACTCCCCACCGTATCAGCTTCCTGCATGGTCGTCAGGAATGTAAATAATCAGCCATTTTCTGTATCAGTAAGGATTCTTTTCAGTGTAATGAGGTGCTGGGCTCAGCTGTGTCAGGACTTGATGAAGCGGAGGCTGATGTTTCTCTAAATCCTGCTCAGGGCAGTAAAAATAAAGCTTGTTCTAAGATTTCAGTCAATTTCCTTGCTTCCTTACTCCTAGAAATCTTGTTTTGGGCATACCTAGGCTGTGAAAATTCCTTGTTTATCCCTGCAGAAATCCACTAACAAAGGACTCATATTTAAGGTGACTAACTAAGAATTTGGCTGGTGGCTTTCATTTGCTTCTTCTTGTTGTATAATGAGGGCCTGACACCATAGCAGTCATCATTTTTAGGACTAGGGCTTTTCTGCTTGCTCTGTTTATTTAAAAAAAATAAATAATCTTTAAGACATTAGATGCAGACTGAAGGCTGGCCTCCCCCTCCTCACACACAAACACTTTGTTGAAGGATTTTTGGAAGGTCTGAGGGGCAATTACTGTGAGTTTTTAATGCCGTACTTGAAGGTGTTGAATCTTCAACAAAGCCTGATTTTACTAAACTTGTGAATTAGCCCTGACATTAAATAGTTGTTAACAACAAACAAAAAGAGCTTCTTTAGAGGTTTGAGTAGGTTTTTTTTCTTTTTTTTCCTCCTTCATATCTTTTTTTTGGTGATTTTGCTCATCCTTAAAGGGCTTGGTCACTGCTCCTCTCTTTGGGTTCCAGGCTGTAGCAAGCACAGACCTTCTGCAGGGTGTGGGCACAGAGTAGGATTGGACTGATGTGTTCAGACTGCCTGCCTGTGGTGCTGTGGCAGGGCCTGCATAGCAGAGCCTTTCAGTCCATTCCCAAAATTTCTGCCTGCGAGTGGCACCGACACAAAACTCCTGCCCCAAAGGACAGGGGAAGTGCTTTACTGGGTCTGCAGCAAAATTCGAAAAAAAACAAACAAAAAAATCAACCAAAACCACTCTCCTCCCTGCAAAAACCCAACCCAGCAATGTATTTAAAGAAGTCTTGGGAAGACAAAGTTTAGCTCTGAAAATCAGACTTTTGCAGTTGACCTTCCTGGAATGTAAAACCTATGTCTGTTTTCAGCCCAAGAATGCACATGCTAAAATGTTTGCCTCCTTTTAATTTTTATTTATAAAATCCAGTCCATAACAAGATTCATCTGTTCTACCAGGCTTTTTAGTAGCCAGAAGGGTTTTTTATTGTTGGCGAGCATGAGTTTACAAGGGTGGAGAATCATCTGGTTTTGTGGCCAGCTGTTGGCCATTGTTAGGGACTATTAAAAAGTCTTTGTACGTGTGCCCAGATATGTATTCGAGGGGCATGCCATTAATCAGCTTCTAACTCTGGGAATAATGATGAGACATCTAAAGAAGACATTTCAAAATTATTAAAATAGTATTCAGGTGGGGAAAGCCATTCATTCTTCTGCAGAGCATCTTACAAGTGTCCAGGAATGATGCACTGAGCGACTCCCCTGCCACCAGCACTATTCCTAGTCCTATAAATACACAATATTGTCCTTTAAACAGTGCTGTCTGTGCATCTCTTGCAGCTCACCATCCCAGGACTTATCGTGGCTTCACAGAGGACAGCGTGTCAGCAGAGATCCCCACAAAATGACCTTGGCCATAATGAAAGGTTTCAGGTAACATGCTTTGCCTCTCATTTGCTTGGCAGAATTTGTGTGCGTGCAGCCAGCTGGGATGGGGCAGCTGGTAGAGATGCAAAGGCTTGCCTGCATGTCTGAGCAGTGAAGAAATGCTGTTTGCTGATTATTCACCTTTTTACATGGCCATGTTGTCCCCAAACTTACAGCCTGCCAGCTGGTTTCAGTGTGGAGGTCCTGCGGCACCTGGCAAAGGTTTTCCTCTTTCTTCCAGGGTGAGAGGTGCTGTTTCTGGGAGGGACCACACAGGAGAAATCCTCACCCTGAGATGTTCTAGCTTGCTCCCTGTCCTGGCTTCCAGCAGCTTTTGGGGGCTCCAGGAATGGCCCTATTTATATTTATCAGCGGAAGTCCTGCCACCACAATGCACACAGTTCACTCTGACCCTGTGCAAGTTGCCTTTAAACCATGAGGAAGGTGCACAGCTTCGACCAGAATTACTCTTTCCACTGCCAGCACAGTGGCTTGAGTAGATCTGTGTTAGTGGCATCTGAACAAAACGTGATAAAAAGCAAGTTCTTGGCAATTCCAAGTTCTAGAACATGAGAGAGTTCCTAAGGCATACTAAAATTTAAGGAGATGAAGGGCAACACTTCCACGTCTGTGCTGCATATTGCAAGGCACAACCTGCTGCAAATGCCTGCGTGAGTTCAGGTTAGAAACTGAAAACTTTGGAACTCACTGGGTTGGGAATTATTTGTGAAGCAGATCCAAAGAGGTGTGAGGATGGCATGAGAGCATCATTTGTGGCATCTTGAATTTTGGCTTGATGTGTTCAGTGTCCCCTCCAAAACCCATGTTTACACTGGAGACTGCAGAGAACAAGAACAAGTATTTACACTGTGGATTTCAACAATGCTTTCTGAGATGTTGAAGCTTGCCACCCAAAATAATGTGTACTTTGGGACTTTGCCAAAATTCAACATGTATAAGGAACAAAATTTTCTTTGAACAGTCTTATGCTGCCATAAGAGACTTACGAAAAGTGCCTGTCATATATCTGCTGCATGGTGACATCTCCCAGGAGTCTGGAACACTATCAGGTCATGATGTATGGACTTAAGCAGTGATCTCCTCCTGATTCTGCTTAATATTTTCAACTGTTGGCTTTTAAATCTTATTACTCAGACTATCCTCAAAAAACATAAGATTGGGAAATAGTGAGGTTTAAAAAAATGGTAAATTGTGTGTTCTTTTTCTCAGCCTTGAGGGTTTATGTTTTCTGTCTTTTCTCTGTAACAATGCTGACTAGAAACTTACTTTTAAAACACTGGAAATAGGGAATGTTTGTGTAATCACATGACTCCAGGAAGTAGGACCTTAGGAGAAAAAAACCAAAAAACACCAAAACAAGACCAGAACTGAAAACTTGTGATACAATCTCCAGGAGACTGTGATAAAATCTTCTGGAGATGAATTGTCCAGACAAAAAAAAAAAATAAGACATCAAGTGAAAACACAAGTTGTGAATTCCTATTTTCCCTCTCTGAATAGAAATCACATTGAGATTTTAACAAAAAATGAAAAGTGGGGAAAATATGTTTGAGAATAAGCACACAGACATCAACGTAATGTTTTGCCCTTCACTGTACACCTTTAGCCCTGGCTATGCTTTTAAGCCTTTTTATTCCCTTAAAATGGACTAAGAGAAACATTAAACTTGATGGCCAGACATTTATAAGGTGTGAACCAGTGAAGTTGCATTGCAGTCAAGGGCTCAGGTCACTGAATGGCCTGGTTTCATGAGCTGTTCCCTTTGGGGTTTGTGCTTTTTCAGCTGCTACAGGGGAGAAAATGTGAGCTCCATGTTCGCAAATGGTCCTCAGATGAACCCACACAGAGCATCTCAGTAGCTCTGTTAATGTCACCTACTCCAGATGTCCTCCCCAAACCAACAGTCTGTCAAAGAAAATATCTTTATAGCTTGCACAGACAGCAGAATCCAGCCCTTGAACAGGCTCTCATGGAGAACAAATAACAAGGCACGATTTTTGCCTTTATATTCAAATGCACACTATTGTTCTGTAGTTACATAAGCCAGCCAGTCAGAGGACAGAAACAACATCATATGACTTATGTAACTAACCATTGCCCAATCCTGCAATGAGATCTGTGTGGCCAGGCCCCCCCCATACAAAGCCCCATTGAAGTCCAGACAAAGATCACTCCGGGGTTGGAACCCAACATGGTAGAATTTATGACTATTTACAACAAGCCACTCACGAAAAAAACTGAGAATTAATCCCTGAAGA
>WEIT01003894.1:87715-99713 GCA_013389985.1 Dryoscopus gambensis
TGGCTGGAGGTGCCGGTGTGGCCTGTTCAGCTTTCCGATTTGGGACACCCTGTTGTGCCTCAAATGCAAACAGTGAGAACTCTTTCCCGCTGCTGCAGCCAAGCAAAACCTTGCAGGATGCCGGAAAAATCCTGAAATGCACTCTTCTAAGGAGGGAGAGAGTAAAACGGATGGAAAATGGAAACGTCAGGAATTACTAGACTGGGCAAACCCCAAAGCTCTTCTTGCCTTGTTTTTCATTCTTGACCACAGCCCAAGCTGGTGCTTTCCAAGGAAGAAGCCCCCAAAGTATTGGATCCACATCACCATCCCCACCACCTTCTAGAATGGTAGCAGTGAAAAACTGTCCAAAGCCCTTAAACTCTTACAGTGGTGGGGGGTTCTATAAAATGCCTCAGGTGTGGTGACCAGCTGAGCTTTCCTGGCCCTCCTAAAGCTGGCTTTTTATTTAAGAGGCTGCCTGCCGCTGCCCACCTGGATGCGGGTAGAAGTTTCAGGCTGGGATTAGGATGCATGAAGAGTGTAAAGTGACATGACAGTGTGGCCACCAGCCTGTGGCAAAGGAAGCCTCCTCCCTGGAAAAGCTGCTCTCCTTCAGCCTCCATGACCAGTCCTAGCGAGTGCACAGTTGTTTCTAGGGGTTCAGGGAGGTCCGCTGCTCCCTCTTGCTCTGCCTTCCTACATCGTTTCTGGCCACCTTACTCAGAATCAGTGCGTTTGCTGCCAGTTTGCACCTCATCATGCAAAATAACAAGATGCTTCCAACCCATGGCTTCAGCTGAAGAGGTGGGATGGGGCATTCTGATGTATAAACACAGCTATTTCTGCATGCCTGACATGAGCTGTCCTCTCAGGAGGATGGGCTGTGGGATCTGCTGAGCAAAGGCCAACTGCAGTGATATGAGTCTGACAGTTGTTTATAGGTGCTGTTCCCCAATAAGCAAAAAACCCCACCATTTTCTTCAAGCTGAAAAAGTCCTTGAAACTGGTACACAAGGGATCAAGGGAGAAGCGGATGAACCACCAAGGAGTTTGCTACAATTGCTTCCTTTTGTCTACTCCCACCTTGCACCAGTGGTGAAACTGTTGATGTGTTCAATTTTTTTGAAATCAGACCCTCTCAATAAATAAACCACTATGAATTTGGAAGTTCCTATCATCCACTGAGATCTGGCATAAATGAGGAGTCTGGCTGATTGAACTGGGAAATTTTTCTGAACTGAAAGATAGAGAAACACTTGGTACCCCTCTCCAGAGCTACAGGACTTTCATCACGGACACCACTGCTGCTTTTAGCTCAGCTTCCAACTCCATCATGAGGATTTGTTTATAGAAACTTCTCAGTAATATCTAAAGAAAAAAAAAAAAAGGTGACCTTCAAAAACCCTCCACAACCTAAAAAAGAGTATTTCTTGATAACGAAATGGAGGTAAGCCTCAATACTGCACGCTCTTCATCACTCATGTGCTCTCCATGCAAGGACCATGTTGCTGCCACTGGAGCTGGGAAGTGCTTTTTCTGAAAGCACTCAGTGTCTGAGCTTTGTCCCAGTGAAATCAGGTTTAGGGCAGGGAAGAACAGATGTGAAAATCCCACCCAAAAAGGGACTGTTGTTTGTGGATCTGGCTGACCCACCACAACTACATCTCGCCTGCAGAGCCCCAGCAGCATTGTTTTTCTCAAGCAAGCGAATGTTAACCTTAGAGAAAAGAGTCCCAGACTGTTACCAGAGACATTGGCTGCAAATACATTCTTCTCCCTGTGTGTTCTCGGCCTCATCCTTTTCCCATGGAAATGCTGCTTGCAGCTGGTGCTGCCTGTGCTGGTAAACCCAGCAGAGCCCCAGCGTGGGCCCAAGCACTTGTCATGATCATCTCTGCTCTTTAATTGCCAGCACATGCCCTGGCACGGTGTGGGCTCGCTGCCAGCCAGCCCTCTCCAGACAATGCCTGGGCAGTTTTGTCTGGAGGGGCTCTCTGAGGGATGAGGATGAGGACAGTGGCGTGTCTGGATGTGTGGACATGGAGGGAAGGTCCTGGCCCCTCTGAGTTACCACTGCAAAGATGGCTGTCCGGAGCAGGTTCAGGCTCTTGCAGAGGCTGCATCAAAAAACCTGTTCTGGCAGCGAGCTTGGGATGCACTGCCCTCGTAAATTTCAGCAAGAGGGACGGCTTTAAATCCCTCCCTCCTCCCCGTCAGCATTCAGAAGCTCTGTCACATATCCTGCCCTGGGGTTTTTGTTTGCCGAAATATTTGTTCCCTCCCTGTTCCCCACTCCTGTCGCTGAAGTTCAGATTATCCTAGACCTCTGGCTGACAAGTGTTTGGAGCACAGTTTTTCCTCTGGATTCCTGAGGAAAACAGTCAGGAGTAGGTTTTGGTTTCTGGTGTCAGATGGGATCCACTGCCCTCCTTTGAAGGCCCTTTATCCTCCCTTGGAGTTTTCCTCCTAGGGTTCAAGCTCTGTCAGTGCTTCGAGTTTGCTTGGATGCCTAACCTGGGCGGAGTTAAAATGCATGGACACTCAAAATCAGTTACAGTTCCTGTACCGAGGACCCTTTGTTCTAATTACAAAAACTCCAGGAGATTACAGCAGATCTGTCAGCTGAGACGGAATAAAAACACTTCTTTTTCTTCCCCCTGCCCCCCCCTTTCTTCCTCCATGCCTTCCCCCCACCTCTCCTTCTCTAGTAATCAGGGAGGCGGGAAGGCAGAGATCTCAGCAGAAACAGATTGAATACATTAACATTTGGTTGGTTTTGTATTGTTCTTTAGTGAGACCGCAACTTATGAGGCTGTTTTAATAAATGTCTGGTCAGGGGCCAATCAAAAGCTGCCAAAAATGGGTGTAGGGAAGCCTGTTTCCCACACAGTCTGCTCTTTCCCACCCTAATCACTGGAAATAAGAACGCCTAATAACCAAAAGCCTTCTTTTCCCTATTTATCGCCTCACTCTTGGGGATTTTGCAGCCCATCGTTCCTAGACATGAGCAAACCTAGCTCTCCACTCCAGCAGCTCCTCCCCCAAGGCAAACTGAGACCATCCTGTTGGACCATAATGTAACATATGTTGAGGGCAGATGCTCATCTGGTGTAAATTATCCTAGGGCTGTTCAATTCAATGGAGCTCCAGTAACTGAGATCAGCTGAAGATCGTACCTTTGTTTTATTTACAGTGGTTGAAGGCAGTTCCTTGTAGGACATGGATGTGCAAGGACAGGGAGTTTTCCCTGCTTGATTGCCACCTTTAGGGGAATCCCTGAGATGTCTAGTTGTGTTTCAGCCTGCTTTCAGCTGGAAAGTTTTATGGAAGACTTAGCACAGCAAGTCCTTTTCATGCCAAAGAACATTTATTTCTCTAAAGGTGAGGTGCTGAGGAGGCTGGGCTCTGCAAAGAGGGAGAAATCACAGTGGTCTCAGTAAAAGAGCAAACCTGGCTTCTCCCAGATGCAACTTCTTTAAAAGAGTTTGAGGGAAAGCAGAGGCTTCTCCGCCTTGTAACAAGAGGTGCTTTCTGCTGGGCAGCTGACCTTGTCTCCAAACCATCATGACTGGCCGTGGCAACAGGAGGTCCTCCATGGGATTTGACCCTCTTGTGCTGGTGTGCACATCCAGAGAGAGAGGGACCATGAGAGAAACTGTCTCCACAGAGTCTGCAGCCTGCAGATGACCGCAAGCATGGCCAAAGACAAATCACAGAAGCTGAATGTTACAACCAAGGCCCCGTAGGTGATGAGATGCAGAGAAGCCAGGTGTCCCGATGTTTACCATATCAGGGGAAATAGAGCACCAGGACAAAAAGAAATGAGGGCCCTGTTAGGCAGTTAGCCAAATGCACGTGACACAACACTGAATTTTATCTCTTGGCAGCAGAGCAGGACACCTGATGGGAAGAAGAGAGGCCTGTTAACTTCTGGGTGGGTGGCTTTGGTTTGTGCTAAGCCATGCTGGCTACTGGGTGGAAAACAACACCAGCAAAAGAAAACAACCACAGAGACTTGAGCTTTGAAATTTAATTATAACAGCATGGCAAGCTACACGTGAAAGAAAAGAGGAATGGCTTAAGCCTTTGAGGGCTTTGGAGTTCTTGTCCATTTAGCAAAGGTGTGATAGGAGTGCCAGCTGGAAAACATATCAATGGGAAACAGTCAGTGAGAATCAGCTCTTTTTGAGACATTATAACTGCTTACTACTGTTAAAAATCTGGGGCTAATATAAGCTTGTGTTAAACTTTTGTTCTAAAACTCCAAAGCGTGTGAAACTTGCCGGGTTGTGTTTGCTGCAGGGAAGGTTTGGCTGCATAACAGTCCCAAACACACATATCCCTGCCTGCCATCCTCTTTTGCAGGACTGTGGCGGCCCAGGGTGAAGTTTTTAAATGCCAAATGGCTCCATGGGCTTGATACCATGGCAGGTGGGTTATCCAAGCTGCAAGGGATGGAAGTGTGCCCATGGTGCAAGGGCTGGATGCCTCCAAACCCAGATCTCCCTGTGCA
Source organism: Dryoscopus gambensis (assembly GCA_013389985.1). Taxonomy (NCBI): domain Eukaryota; kingdom Metazoa; phylum Chordata; class Aves; order Passeriformes; family Malaconotidae; genus Dryoscopus; species Dryoscopus gambensis. The sequence goes on from WEIT01003894.1 coordinate 92,211, forward strand.
GTTCACCTGGTAGGACCTTGATGCAGGTAGATGCTGTCTGCTAAATCTGCTGGGTTGATTTAGGCAGTGTTTCATCCCCCAGGAAAGGTGAAACCCTTCCTCCCACTAAGGGAAAACTGGGAGTCATGGGTTTGTGTGCCATACTTTGTGCAGCTCCTGTCACCCCCCTGGCAGCAAGAAGGGAGTGAGCCTGAGGCTGATGACAACTGATGGAAGGAAAATTCACCAGGGAATGCCTGCCAGCACCAGAGGAGGCTGACAGTGGTCCTGGTGGACTGAGAAGCTGGTTTTACACAGCCAAACTTGCTGCTCCTTCTGGAGAAGGCAAGGAGATGTGGATTTCCCTGGCTACATGCCCTGCGCCACTGCCAGCAGCACCTGAACTGTCTGGGATCAGCCAGCCCAGTGATGCAAACAAGGCTGTGGTCCCCATGAAGGCCCTAGGCAGCACTATATACCTGAGTGGTGCTCCATGTGGCTGGACAAACCCAGAGGTTTAGCCAGTTTCCAGAAAAGTTTGGAATAGCTTCAGGAGGTGCGTGCCACACATCTAAAAATACAGGCGGCTGCACTCAGCAGGCTGAATGACCAAGCTGCCTCCCATGGCTCCCCCCAGCAGAGGAACATTTCAGCCTCCTCCTCCTTGTGCAGGAAGAGTTGGTGTTGCAGTTGCCTCTCCCCTCCAGGCAAATCAACAAGGAAGGATGGAATCACATTCTATCCAGCAGATTTGTACTTAGACATGTGGAAGAGACTTGGCACATGCCCATCCACTGCTGGGGAGCAAAGTGACAAACATCAGGGCAGGGCGACACCCCAGCTCTGCTACTTTCACCCAGATGTGTAAAATTATTTTCCCAGTGAAACTGGAGGGATTTAATGTGCATAATTGGGCATTGTACCTTTGCTCTTCCTCCTGTGCAGCTCCATATTTATATAAAGTGGGGATTATATTTCCCAGTGTAATAAAGAATTTATTAGATCAAAGTCCAGTTGGTCTCAGTGGTTCTCAAATTCTGTTTAGTTAAATATAAGTGATTATAAGAGTATCTGCATGGAAGGCTACTGGTGAGGCTGAAAACTGAGGCTCTGGCCATTCCTCTTATTAGTCTGATTTTCTGTCTGGTTCCAGTGTTTCACTCAGCTTGAAAGAATGAACCTAGAACATGAAGCAGTAAAACCATAAGCACTTGGAAAAACAATCAAAAAGTCCAGGCAGGTGTAATCCCTTACAAATGCCCTTAAACTCCATTTCCAACCCCCTCCCCCCTCCTCTTAATTCCTTGAAATAAACCCACAGGATTGCATAAGCAACAAAAAAAGCTTAAGTTTGTGCCCAACAATTGTCACAACTTCCCTAAACTACATTCTTATTACATTGGGTCCTACAGATTGTGGGATGGGAAATTCCAAGGTAAACCAAATACAGTGATTTTTTATACTCCGGCTAAAATTTAAAGAGCTCTGCAGCAGAAATAATCTCAGGATCAGTCTCTGCCCCTCATCAAGGTTTACAGCTGATTTCCCTCCACAGGACTCAGCAGTCCAGCAAGGATCTGTGGGGCCTCCTATTTTCTTATTAAAAGAAACCACCTACCTTCACTCATGGAAATTCAGAGGCTTCCCAAAGACTTCAGCCCCCTCAGGGCAAATGTGAGCTGCTGGGACCAGTGCCACTGTCCTGTTTAGCCCCAGGGAGGGTGACATTAAGGGTGAAGTTGGTCCCTTTCTGTCTCTTGACAACTCTGACTGAAGGAGAGGTGACATGTTCTGATGCAGGTGAGCCGGTTCTCCTCCAAACTGCAGGAGTGACCAAGCCATGGTGTTTTCTGCTCCTCACCTGCACTGTCCTAGGCACAGATGGGCAAAGGAAAGCTGAAGTTGCACTGTTTTGCTGGTCAGAACAGTTTTAAAGAAAAGGCTGCTGTCCTGGCAATGCTAGGGTCTTCTCAGTGCTGCAGACGCGACAGATGCTGTCCAGTGTCACACTGCAGAAAGTTTACAGCCAGCATACAGTGTGAAAACAAGCTTAAGAAATAGGAAAAAAACACATCTCTAAAGGTTTCTGACAGTTGTGAAAGAACCAAAACCAGAGAAACAGAGCCTGCCATTTCTGTTTATTTCTGCTTGAGCCTTGTGGGCCAGCTGCTTTTTTAATCTAATTACTTTTAATCAACAGACAAGATGTGGATCGCACTCATCCACGCCTGAGATTTGGAGAAAAGAGCCTAAATAGGCTGTGAGGGAACACAGTGCTGTTCCAGCCTCTCCTTCTCGGGAGGCAAGTGATGTTATCCCCTACAAAACCCCAGGGCAAAACCCTGTTATGCTGCCTTACTCCTGAATCTGAGGAAGCCCCGCTGAGGGTCTCACCCTCTTTCCTGCATCAAGCACACGAAACGCAGGGAAAAGTCACTTTTCGAAAGCTGTGCTGGAAACAACATGTTAAAAAGAGGATGAAAAGCTCTCTCCAGTCCTCTTTTCGTTTTTTTCAATATTTTTTTTTCTTTTCTCTTCTCCCCAAGGTCTAACTCTGTCACCAGGGCTGCCAGGCATATATTTGCAGTTGCATCATATGCAGCAGATTACGGGGCTGGTGGAGCTCGGCCGCTGACCAAGCTCGCTCTGCCTGCACTGGGATTCCACAGCCGGCCTTAAATATCCCGGTTATTTTTATCCTCCTACGTAGCACCACCAGAGCCCGTCCCACTGGTGGCAGGGCAACAGCTACACAATGTTTCCCTTTAGTCGGGAAGGGAAGTGGAAAGAGTCCAGGCTTCCTGATCACATGGTGCCTGAAGTCAATGAAGAAAATTAGGGGGAAAAAAAACCAAACCAACAACCAACCAGCCAACCTCCTCCCTCCCACTTTTTTGGGTTTTTATTTTTTTCCTTCTTTTGTAAAAAGCTGGTCCAGCTTAACCCTTGGCACAAAACACGCCTAAGAGCGAGCAGCATGCTGGGACACGAGCCAGGAAAGCATCAGGGGAAAGGAAAAAAAAAAAGGCACAAAACCAGAACATAAACACAAGATTGCTGCAGTAATTGGTGGCTCTGAAAAACATTGAGGAAATGTGAGGCTTGTATGAAACATCAGCAGACAAGAAGCAGGGTGATGTCAGACGGCCTTCCAGGATTAGAAACCCTTTAAAAGCTCCCAAGCGCAGGGCTGCCTGTGAAAAACACAGCAGCTCTTCGCCGCGGAAGGAGTTGAGGAGGATGGGTTTTGTCTAAAAAAGTAACTTTAACAGCTCCAAGTCCACTGGTGGGAGAGAGAAAGCCAGCAGGGTGGGAAAACACAAAACCTGTCCCCTAATTATAATTGTTTCTTTTCCCTCACCTAGCAATCTTTTTAAAGAAGTTTAAACACACTAGAAAAGTGAACACACACACAATCTGCATTTTCACGTAATGAAAGCACACACACACAAGGCTAGGGTGGCAGATTTTTTGGCTGTGGTGTGTTCACACTGCTCCTCTGGCTTGAGAGCTTTCTGACAGCTCTGGAGTCAGTTTTCTGTGCTCCCCAGTGTTCTGCACATGGGTGTGAAGTGCTCACGGAGAGATGGAGCATGTAAAAGCCTTGATCTTTATTAAATAGCTTTCTTTAATAAAGATTGAGAAAGCCATGGCCAACCTTCAATGGGAAAGGCCCTTGAAATTAGTACCCTGTATTCTCTCTGTCTGTGGGTCTAGGGTGCTAGGAAAGCTTTATTTTCCCACCTTTCCCCACACCAGCTTTCTGGAGAAATGAAGAGAGAAGTTCAAGATGAAGTTTTATTCTGTAGGATGAATGTGTGATTAAAACAACTCCTGGTACTACCTTGGGATAAGCTGATTTCAGAGAAGTGGGTCCTAAATTCAAGGTACTTCTCGCTTAGGGAAAGTGCAAATCCCTTCTCCCTGGTTTACACCTAACAGCACTGTATGAAGAGGCTGGGCTGCATATCACTTCACCTCTTGGGGGGGGAAAAAATCCCTTTTCCAGCCAGGGAAGCCCTGGGGTTGGAAGGCAGCAAGCATGCAAGGTTGTCCCTTCAGTGACTGAGACTTGTGACTAATGTCCAGCCCCAAATAATGCTTTCCTACCAAGAAGCCTCAGCAGAAATCTCTGCTCCCACCTGTTTCTGCTGCAGAGTGGAAGCAGGGGAGCTGGTGCTGCCCCAGCACACCCTTCCAGGGGTTAGGGTGAAGGAGCCTTCTCATCGGTTGATTCCTTCCTTGCCCCACATCCATTGGGCAGAGAGTTTCCATGGAGCAGCATCATTCTGGGGGTTTGTGGCTCTGCCAGGGGGGGCTGCAGCACTCAGGGGGTCCCCACTGAGAGTCCCCTCATCCCCTTGGGTCCGCTTCTGGCAGGTGGGCTGGGAATGAACACAGGTTTTTGTGTGTTTGCAGAAGGGACACTGAAAGACAGAGATGTGAAAATTACCCCTGGCACAGCCTCTGAGCATGAACTGGCCTCCACCACAATCACCCAAGAGGGAAAGGAGAAAAAGATAACACTTCGTTTTTAATTTTTGATCAGACCGGAGTATTTTTTGTCAGCAGTCTCTCATCTGTGGTTGGAAACCACATGCCATAACGATTTAAAAACATGTGGGGACCTGGGACAAGAGAGATGAATTTGCCTCTAGTGACAGCAACAATCAAGAAGTCTCCCCACTGCATGGTTTTTTTGCCCCTCTCCCAAATAAATACGTGGCTCTGTGCCAAGGTGTTTGATGAAAGTGCTTAATGAACCAAACATGCTCCACAGCAAGTGCTTTCCCAGAGATGTCTCCTTAATTGTCACAGATTATTTGCTTAAGGTAGTTTTATTTTTGGAAGATTTAAAGGGGGGATGAAAAGAGAGGAAGATAAAAATAAAGGAGGGAAGGCAAGGCAATGCAAGGCAAATGAGACATGAAGAAGGAAGGAAATAAGAATAAAGAAATAAAAGAGAAAAAAGTAAAAATAAACGAGAGGAAAAGGAGAAAAGAAAAAAGATAAACAGAAAAAAAAGATTGAAAATAAAGGAAAAAGAGAAAAAAGAAAGAGAAAGAAATATGTTGTGAAAAATGTAAGCATGACAGAAGAAAAGCAGAGCTTTTAGCGTACAAATATTAAAATATTGAGGGGTTTAGCAAGTTCATTGCAAGTCAATAGAGTTATAATAGAAAAAAAAGATGGGAAAGAAGGGAATTGTAGTCGCAAAACTGCTGGAGCCAAGCAGAAAGAGTCTTTGAAGAGAGGTAAAAAAAAAGAGGGAAAAAAAAAGAAAAGAAAAACACTCTCCCACACATTATTTATTTTTCCTACTTCTTTTGGCTTCTTTCCTCAGGGGAAAACAGAAATACAATACCAGACATGATATAGTTATTAAGAGGAAAAAAAAAAAGTAAAATAGCAGGAGAGTTTTCTAGCAACTCCCTTAAAAAACAAACGGTGCTAGGCAAGCCCTTCCCAAGGAAAGGAACTTTGGGATGCAGGAAGGTGGGGAGGGGGCGGTGGGGGCTGCCAGCATCCCTGCGCAAAGCCCACCGCATCCCCCGTGGGTATCGGAGCGCTCCTCACGCAGTAACTGACCCATCCAAACCCCTCCTGCGACGCGAATATTATTACAACTGGAATAACAAAGGCGCAGACCAGCTCAGTGACTTCGCCTGGAGCCGGGTGTCGCCGGGGCAGGAATTGGGATACGGGTGTCCCCGGCGCTCCGGACGGAGCAGCCGCCACAGAGCCAGCCCGCGCTGTGCTCGGGGTTGTGTCTCCTCTCCTTCGGCTGGGACGCTGCAGATGTTTTCGGGCTGCTGGCAGAAGCAGAACAGATGTCCCGCGGCTCTGTCCCTGCCCATCCCTGCGGGAGCAGTTCCCCGAGAGCAGGTTCTGCCCTGCAGGACACGGCCCCGAGCCTGTGCGGGTGGAGAGAGGGAGGGAGGGAGGGAGAGAGGGAGGGACAAAACCCCAGTCAGACAGATCACGGGCAGCTCCAGACCAAGTGGTTTAGGCCAGTCTAACATGGGCTGGTGTGGGGAAATCTTCTGAATGCCGTCTGGATGTCCCATCTTGTGGAAGCTGCTGACCACCAGAGTTGTACTCCTCCTGTAAACTCCTCCTGTAAACTCCTCCTGAGGAGCCTGTCTGTGAAACCACTGGCTTACTGAAAGTGTGAGAAACAAAGGTGCAATCAGGATTGGACCTGCAGAAATTGAACCAGAATCAAGGTGGAAGAACCCCACACGCATAGGCAGGGCTGAGGCTGTGGGGATTTGTGCAGATCTTCCAGCTACACGCTGGGCTTCCCCACCCTGGGCTACCTGGGTGACCCTGTCTGTGTCTTCCAGAGAGGGATTTGCTCTTTGGATGCTGCTGGTCCGGGTTCTGCATCACTGCGGCAGAAAAGCAGGCTCCAAACAAAAGCCAGCACCAGGTGCTTTTCACCTGGCTGTTGCATGCAGAGGTCTGTTTGCTGGAATACTGTGAAGTTTTGCTGTTTCCTGCACCTTCTGATCAGTTTTCTGCATCCAGCTGTGCTATGTCAGAATGCAAACCCTTAATGTGCTTCAAAAAACCCCGTGGCTCATCTGTTCCTCCATCTCCTGAAAACCGAAGATTGTAAATGCTGTCATGAGAAGGTAACAAAACCAGCATGTGTCATCTGGGCAGCGGGACTGTGTGTCTTGCAGAGGCTGATGCTGACAGGGCAATGATGAAGGCTGGGAAGTGTATTTCCATCTAGAATTGTCCTAATGGTGAGTGAAAATCAATGCCACGGGATGGTCCCCGGAAGTTGTCACTTCTTAGGTCCTGCTGCAACTTGTGCAGTCTTCTCTGTGATTGGGGCAGCTGCCAGGGAGTCAAAGAGGATCACTGCTGCCAACAAGAGATGAATTGAGCCCTCAGGAGGAAGAGTGAAATGTTGTTTAGAAGTCAGGAGTCTGCTGCCTGAAAGTCAATACACACTGTGAGCTGATGCTGGAAAAGGAACTCTGTGAGGGCTGTTCCAAGTTCAACTAACTCAAAGTCAGATATTTCAAAGCACAGCTCAGTGCTGAGCTCTGCTCCATTCGTCATCCAGGGAGAGATTTTGACACTTCCAGAGGGCAGTGTGGCCCACCCACAGTCTGAGAGCCACATCCCTTTATGCAGGCTGGAGAGCCTGGGTAAGGAGAGACTTACTTGCATTCTGCTGTTCCCTCACAACCCTGCACAAGGGGACCAACTCTGACACTGAGTACCTCCAAAAATCTGCCACAAGTTTAACAGACACGAACATTTTGAAGTCAGCAAGACCTTTTAGGTTTGTTGTTGTTGTTGTTGTTGTTGTTGCTCCGAGAACAGTTCAAAGGCCTGGAAGTAATAACTGATGAGAGGCTGAAGAAGACTGTCTCTACAAACTGAGAGTGGCATGAAATGAAACATCTCTTGATGCTATCTTATAGACTGCTAACAACCATTCATACCATAAGCAGACCACCCAATTAAAATGAAAATTGAATTCCTTAATGTGGTTACATATAT
>WEIT01003894.1:99889-114745 GCA_013389985.1 Dryoscopus gambensis
TATATATATACATAATGCAGCCAGATGACCATTTTTATGCTGTTGTTACATTAGCACTTACTTATTTTTATCTGTGTTACTCCTCTTTTGTTATCATTGCAATAAATATAATAATTAAAATTAGAAGGACAGACCATTTCTTGCACCACTGTGTTACCCTGTAGAGGAGGCACTTTGTGACATGGTAGGGCTTGTGCTACCACTTCCATGGAGAGCTTCACTGTTTGCCTGTCCTCCAGAGGAGGTATTGCTGACCTGATTTGGTGTTCAGGGATGTCAGGAATAGACTGACTGTATGTCCCACTGGCAGGAAGGCTACCCTCACCCTTCCCTACATGGCTCCTTGTGCCAGGCTGCTGTGTTTGCTCTTCTGGGAAGCCATGAGGGTGGAAATGTCACTCTTGCAGTCACATGAAATATCCTAGTGGCNTTCCCTCACAACCCTGCACAAGGGGACCAACTCTGACACTGAGTACCTCCAAAAATCTGCCACAAGTTTAACAGACACGAACATTTTGAAGTCAGCAAGACCTTTTAGGTTTGTTGTTGTTGTTGTTGTTGTTGTTGCTCCGAGAACAGTTCAAAGGCCTGGAAGTAATAACTGATGAGAGGCTGAAGAAGACTGTCTCTACAAACTGAGAGTGGCATGAAATGAAACATCTCTTGATGCTATCTTATAGACTGCTAACAACCATTCATACCATAAGCAGACCACCCAATTAAAATGAAAATTGAATTCCTTAATGTGGTTACATATATNACAGACCATTTCTTGCACCACTGTGTTACCCTGTAGAGGAGGCACTTTGTGACATGGTAGGGCTTGTGCTACCACTTCCATGGAGAGCTTCACTGTTTGCCTGTCCTCCAGAGGAGGTATTGCTGACCTGATTTGGTGTTCAGGGATGTCAGGAATAGACTGACTGTATGTCCCACTGGCAGGAAGGCTACCCTCACCCTTCCCTACATGGCTCCTTGTGCCAGGCTGCTGTGTTTGCTCTTCTGGGAAGCCATGAGGGTGGAAATGTCACTCTTGCAGTCACATGAAATATCCTAGTGGCTTTGGAGGCATATTTTATAAGGATTTCTCACTTTTCACATTCCTCGCTGTGTGGGGAGTGCTTTGTGTAGTACCAGACGTGAGTTTATGCTCAAATGTCTGTGTTTGGAGGCCCTGCAGGACTTATCCGCCCTTAAACCAACACCAATGCCATGATGATGTCCCAAACAAGCCTCACTCAGTTCAGTGATTGCCCTCCTATCGATTTCAGCTGGCTTTGGTTCATTTCTAAATGCCAGATTTTTCCATGATGGAAGAGACCAAATTTTTTGGTCCTTGTTTTGTCATACCCCCCTACTAAATTCATCTCTGGAAGTGACCTCAGAAATTTTGAACGGCATTCTCTCTGGCTTTCTAAACAATGTCTTGATTTTGCCAGAGGAAAAGGGAAAGAGACTCTTTAAACCAGCAGAACACCCTTTTGTTATATCTCAGATAAATCTGAACTAATCATAAGTCAGCCCATCCGGTCACACCGGCGTCATTGTCTCCAGTGCTGATTAATGGGTCAGGGCTAACTTTAAACTGGCACTTCCTGGTCTACTGTTCAAACCCCGTTTTAAATGGTTTTAAATGGTTGCTAAATTGCAGTTTCACCATGGCCCACTCAGGGCGAGGCTGAACCAGGGGTTTTGGAAGGGGACAGCTGGCTGCAGGCCTGTTGTGTCGCATGAGCAGCCCAAGAGCTGGCCTGAAACTGCGTCTGAGCACCTGAAAGAGCTTCCACAGCACGGCCAGCATTATGGTACCATGAAGGACTCGAAAGAATGAAGGGGAAAAAAAGAAATAAAATCTCAGTGGATGTCATAATGACCCGGGTTTGTTTATGTAATGTAGGGGGCTGAATCATATCTCAGCCTTTCATCACCCAGCCCTGGAACAGTAGTACTTTAATAACGTCTAATGACAAAAATATGGAAAAAATTAGAAAATGAGGAGGGTTTTTTTTTCTGATGCAGTTTTTTTCTGATGAGTTCCCTAAATGCCAGTCATTGTTTATTTTTGTCCAAACCTCCCCTTTCTTACTTAACAGCTCAGATTCTTGTTTCTCTTTATGGTTTGTCGTTTGGGAGGTTGGTTTTTTTGTTGTTTTTGTTTTTGTTTGTTTGTTTGGTTTTTTTAAATATATAAAAGCTGTTTAATATTTTTCAATTGCTGCATATTTTTGGCAGGTAAGCCTGGAGAAGTTCTTTCCGGTATACCTGATGCTTTATTAAAACCAGGGCTGGAACATGGTCATTAATATGTTCTTTTCTCTGCTCTTTTGGATAGACTGTGGCTCTCAGACCTCCCACCTAGACTCCAACTCATTAGGGACATGCGAGATCAAGAGCTTTAGAAACCAAATTGATTGTTGAGTACTTGTGGGATGTGGCATTGCAAAGCCCCGTTTTGGCTCCAGAGAGGCAGGATTTTGTTTCCATGGATTTTGCTTCCTTCCAAGCTGGTTCCTTGCGCCCACAGAAGATACAGATCTTTCAAAAGCTGGAGGGCATTCTGGCTGGAGTTCTGGGGGATGTGGATACCTAGGAGGAGATTCCTCGCTAGAATAGGACTCAGGGAGCAGCTGGATGTGGATCATGGGTGCTGTAACACCCTTTTCTAGGGTCACTGTGCTATTCCTGCAGATGCTTGTCTGACCTGAACCTGATGCTTTCCATGGGTGGATATTCCTGATGATATTTTGCACTATGAGAATACCCTCACCACAGAAAGATCCTTCAAGGCTTGTTCCTCACTAAAATCACAGAATCACAGAATTTATTAGGTTGGAAAACACTTTTGAGGTCATGCAGACCAACCTATAAATTTAAAATTGAAACCATGGATTCTTAGGACAGTCTGCCACAGACATGGAGAACATGTTACTAACTCTCTCTCTTAATTTCTTCGGGAATGTTTGCTGTCCTGCTCTCTCTGGAGCTGTCCACACTGCAGGAGTGTCCCCTGTGTCCCCTGACAGGCACCATGGTTTTGTCCATGGGTTTCTCTTGAAAGAAACATGAGCAAGGGATGTGGAAGGAGAGCTTCCCAATAAATCCATGGGCACTCAAGTGGATCAGAACCAAAAGTGTACCTAGCACATGGAAATCAGCTGAACACAAAGTGCCCTGGGGTGCCTGGTGCTGCAGGGACCAGCATGCCCTGGTCACGGCAGTGTAATGAATTTCCAGGCTACATTTTTGGAAGCAAATGGAAGAATGGGCAAGCCTCACACAAGAGCTCTGTGAAGTGAAGCTGCTGCGGCTGTCCCTGCCCCAAGCTGATGAGCTCTGAGCCATTTCTGTGCTTGATGCAGACCACAGAACTCAACCACCAGGCAGCTTGGATCTGAGGAGAAGCCAGTAATGTGTATGAGATTAAATGGTGCCAATTCTCCTCGAGGCTGGAGAGCAGACCTTCTCATTTTCATTGAATATTTGTACCCTTGGATTTTGGCAACCACTGGCTTTATAACAATATCCAGTACTTACAGGGCTCTCTGTGCCTGGGACAGCAGCACAAACATGGTGTTACCTCTCATGTCTCCCTCAAATTTCCAGACTGCATTGCTGCTTTGGGAATGGGGCTTAGAGCAGCTGCTGTGACCTGGCAGGATGTGAGGGTACAGACAGGTATACCTGCAGGGAGCCGAGTCAAATTTGTGGACCAGATTCAGCTTGTGGGATTGGCATGGTGGAAACCAAGGCATGGGCAGGACCCACTTCTAGAAACTGACAGTTCTGTTTGTGAAACTGAGAATGGGCTCCCCCTGTGTGGACCACTGCCAGCATGGAGCTTTTCTGGGGTCACCAGTGAGCCAGAGACAGTGACCTGCTCAGAAACATGTGCTTCTTCAAGGATGCGTTTGAATTGGGAAAAAACCCCACAAAAATTGCCTTTTTCTAAGCAGGGCAATTTAATAAGTATGCTCGGGTCATACAGAATATGACCTTGAGAAACCACCAGGGCTATAATCTTAATGGTGAGTTGGCCTTTGTTCTTCCCAGACACAGATGAAATCTCTGTGGTCTTGCCAGTCTTGAAATGCTGGTGAAGCTGTCTTACAAATGACATGCAAATAGAGTATAAATATGAAGTTTTATTTGTTTGTCTGGTTCTGGAGCCCTGGGCCATGTTTTCAGGCTTTTCTCTGCGACTCTGAGAGAAAGAGGATTATTTCAAAACAACAACAACAACAACAACAACAACAACAAGAAAACCCTGTAACTCAACCAAAAAAACCTTTGATACTGTTTTGTAACTGCTAGCTTACAGGAACTGGAGCTTTAAACAAAATATCAGATATTCTGAAGCTTGTGATAAAAAGCTGCAAGAGCCTACAGCTCCGCATTGGAGCTCCACTTCCAGCAATATTCCCTGCGGTAAGGAGCAGATTTCACAATGCCAAGAAAAGAAGAAGCTGCTCAGTGGCCAGAGGACAGAGTCTGTAAACACTGCAGGATGCTGAGGGAAAACCACAACGGCTGCTCCCAAAGGCAGCAGGTGCCTGAAGGTGAGGCTGGTGGGGGTGATGGATTCCACCCTGAGACAACTTGTGCTTGGGTTCTCTTGGCTCCAAACAAATGCCCAAGCTGATGAACCAAACCAAATCAGGGCTGGACACATTCTGAACACATTCGTCTCTCACAGAGGGACCTGCTCATCTGCCTTGTCCAGCACAGGGACCTCCCAAATTCCTGCTTCTTAGCAGGGTCTAACTGCAGCAGAGTTGCTGCAGTCCCGAGCCAGGCCCAGTGGTAGGGGGACCCAGCACGTCCCCAGGGCCACCAGAATGCTGCAGAGAAGGCTGGGGAAGGAGGGAGGGAGAAGGAAGGATGGAGCTCTCTGTTTTTCAAGTTCTGCTTTGGCATTCCCCTTTTGGAAGAACATCTTGGGTGCAGCAGAAAGGGTGGGGTACCTAAGCAATAACCCTGCTGTCCTTGGTCCTCCTATATCCTCGTTGGGAAAGGAGGTAGCAGGGCAGGAAATCCTGCTGGGTTACAGGTGCCAGTGTCCCCTTCACCTCCTGGGGGTGGGCAGCCAGCCTGGCCTCTGGAGAGGCAGCTGATTAACTCCTCATCACTCTCCGGACTTCAGAAGGGATAACCGCAGCGTAGAGGAGGAAGGAAAAATTAGTTGAAAAGGAGAAAGAGTCCTCACTCTGGGCAATGGAAATGAAACTTGTGACTCGGTTTCTGTGAGGCCCATCTGCCAGAATGGCCGCGCCTGTTGCACAACCTGCTGCTGTGGGCAGATAACTGACTGACCACAGCTCGACAGCACGTGGGACAGGATGAGTGAGCCCTCTCCTCGGGAGCTAGATATGGTGCTCAGTCAATAAAACTTTTAGTATTTTCTCATTTTCTGCTTGCCTACAGCAGCCAGACCCGCAAACATCTGCAGCCAGCCAGGCACAGCGGGTGACTGCAGGACATGGCAGTGGCTGCAGCAGCTTGTAACAATGCAAAGGAGTGGTTACCAGTCAGTCATAGCAAGGTAAAGGCAAACACTGAGGTATTGTGGGAGGCCACTCATGATGTGATAAGGAAGTGTCCTTGGCCACAGTGTTTTAATAAATACTTTGTGAGCAACTGTTGCTAAAACTTCAGATAAATTCCTCCTATAAAAAGAAAAGGCTTCTGCAGTTTATGTGTACTACATGTGAATGCCTGTGTAAGACACCCACAGTTTCCATTTTCCCTTGACTCTCTTTCCTCCCCCAGTGTTGGGCTGTGTAGCCTCAATTGGTGAGCACAAGCAACCATAAACTTCTGCTGAGGATGCAGGCTCAGCTTTTTAAAAAATAAGAGCAATTTATCATTCTAGCCCCCTGTGAACTGTGAGTCCTCATCTCTCATCCTTGACTCTGAGTACAGCCTGCACAGAAATGTCTTTCCTGAACTTTGGCTGCTGTGGATGAGCTGAAATCACCCTGCTTATTTTGCACCTCAGTGGCTTAACCACCTCCTGTTAGGATTTTACAGGGAAAAAAAGGTAGATCGAACAACAATCTGATAGACACTCCTTCTCCAGGTTGTAGACCACATCCTCCCAGTCTGCAGGAGCTCTCTTCCACAAAAACAGCATGTTTGCATTTTTAGCCCTGAAGTTCTCTTTCAGGAATAGCCAGAGGTTGTGGAGCCTGGATATTCAGCCAAGGAGAGTTTATACGGTCTCATATAGCAGAGACTCATCGCTGTGTGATTTCTTGTCACAAAAACTATGTTCCCTGGCAGGATTTTTTCATCTCCGTTCTCCACCAGCCAAGCAACCTTCTCAGCTTCACTCATCACCAGAAAGGCTTTGGTATCAATCAACACAATTTTCCTCAAATATTTCTGGTTTACATACCCTTTTATCTTTGTGGGGCAGTGTAGGCTTCATAGAAAATAAAAAGAAAGAAAAAAAGAAAATAAAATCACAATTCCCATTAAGTTTGAGAGATTACCCTTGATACTTTGTATTTTAAGTCAGCCCAAATTTGGAATGCTTGTGCAGCAGGTTGCACGTTCTGTTTAGCTTCTGATTAAGTTCCAGCTTGAGTAATTGAATTCTGTTGCTCAAAATTCCTCCTGCAGTTTCAATTAGATGCAATCATTAAATTTTCACTTCCTTTTCTGAGCTGTTGGGTAATATTAGTGTGCATTGTTAGAAACTGTTGCCCTCCATCATCACAGAGATGCTTGCTGTGTCCTAGTGGATGATGCAATGTGATCCTTGCACGTGGCTTGCATATCACTTTGCTGGATCTATGAAGTGTTTTGAGATGGTTGCGTTGCAATTTTGGCAAAAAATTCCATAAAAATCATTATTATCATGAGGGTGGTACTCTATAGCAGTCAAAGTCAATATGTGCTAAAAAAAAAAATTACAGAAACTTGAGAATTGAGTTTAGAATTCAGTTTATGCAAAAATCTCACTGGTCTACATTACTGAAAATCTTGGCATATTCATTTCATTTGGGAGATAAAACTGTATTTCATGCTGTCCCTCAGAAAAATTATTCTTAGATTAAGATGGATAATCTTAAGGCCATTCATTGCTTTGTAGGTCATGGCAGTTCCTAATTTTATACCTTGACAGTTTTGTCTTGTTTTGTTCTGAAAGATAAGCCAAATTTATGGTGAAAGAGGTTTAGTTCCCACTGTAGCAGTGGGACTGATGGGGCTCATACTAAAGGAAAGCAGGTCTTTAAATTCAGCTGTTAGTAACTGTGGGCCCTCATGAAATTAAGTAGAAATGGAAGATAATCAAGGAGAACTGAAAATTGCACTGTAAATTAATTCTAAGGGCTTACTTTACCAGACCTGTAGCACAAGGTTTGTTATTTTTTCCCCAATATGATAATTTTCTCCTGCATTGTCACCAAAGCCTTGTGACTAATTGACAGGCACTCATTTAGTTTTCAGACTGCTGTAGGGAATTTTATCTTTCAATCTGCTTACATATCTTCATCTTGCTTTCCAAAGCTGCTTGAGGTAATCAGCAGTAAATTTGCAGCTTGTTTGTAGATTTCTTCAGTGAAGACCTTTGATGAATTGGTTTGTAAACCACTCACTGTGGGCTTGTGTGATTTCAGTGATGTGATACAGGGTCACAAGGCTTATTTTGTGCAGGGGCAGCCAGAAAAGGTTCTCTGCCAGTGGGTATTCTAGGCCAAAACGGCATCATTTTTCCCATTCAGTTCAGCCATACTGCATATGGTAATCCCATTTAAAGATGGTTTAATAAGGGCCAATAGACAACCAGTAGATGTCATTAACAATAACTGAGTATATCATCTTTAAATGGGAATTTACCTGTCCATTCAGATGACTGCTGTATTTTTCCTGTTTTTCTAGCTTTGACCAGGGCACTGGAGCTGTGCTGATTGTTTCCATAATAGGTTCCAGCAGCATCCTCCGCCTCAGCTGTGAACTTGGCCTGTAATGATAAGGTAAGGATATCTCTGAATTCTTTCTGGAAACTGCCACTATCCTTTCTGATGGACATTCAAGTCTAGAAAAGTGCTGAAGTGGGTTTGTCTGCCTCCTGCTGTAGCACCCTGAGGGGGAATCCTTCGCCAAGCAGCAGAAAAATCTCTTGCACCATAGAACAAGTGCTTTCCTGATGAAAGCAGACCACAGCTCTTTGCTGTGCATGCAGCTGTACAAACACACCTCTCCTCCACCGCCTCCTGGGGACAGAGGGGTTTGTCCAAAACACTGTAATGGGCAAAGCACGAACCAGACCAGCTCAGCCCTTTCTTCTGCCCCAGCCATTCACAGGCACACCTGCAGCTCTTAAACTTAGATTTTCCCTTTGAGTTTATTTCTGGGCCAAGGTCTCAACAGGGAAGAGCTAAATACAAAGTAAATAACCCCGAGGTAAAAAAATGTGTTGCACAAATAATAGACAACATGCACTTCCTGATATTTGCATCACTGTCACCTCTTACAAAACATGCAAATGGTCTGGCAAGGGGGTGAGTTCTCTGTGTATGAATGGAAAACAAACAACAGATGAAAGGGGAAGAGAGGCAAACAGGCTGATGAGATGATGCTCTTTCCTGAGAAACCTCTCGTGAGTGAGTGGTACCGTCTGCCAAAGAACTAAACCTTCTGTGAAGAGCACAGTGACTCACCAGCTCTGCAAGAGGCAGGGGACGGTATAGGGACTGACAGACAAGAAAGGGAAAGGGATTTTCATATGGGTGAGGAGCCACTGGAGACCATCTATCAGCTCTGTTTATCAGGGTTCTTTCAAACCTCATAGAGGAACCAGCTTTTTCTTTGTCCATGATGCAATTTTGGCACAGTTTTCCCTCTTCTCTTTTCCTCCTGTCATGTGCTGGGATAACAGCATAACCAGACTGCCTTCAGGCACTGTCAAACGTTAACTCTTGCCCTTCTGCTCTTCTCCTCTGAGGGCTCTGCTGCTGCCATTCTCCCAAGGCTTGGTTGACTGAGAGGGCACACTTGGTACGGCAGCTGTGATGGGAGGCAGAGAAGGATCAGAAGAGGCATGTGGCTGAGCTATCCACTGCTGCTGTTTTGTGCCCTGCCATTTTCATCTTAGCTTGGACTCTCCAGTTTGGTCTGTCAGTACAAACACTGTCATCAACAGCAGAGCCATGCTGAGGGAGATTCCATGTGAGGCTTGTACAAGCACTGCACCCTTGAGCTTTAAATCTCACAAGGAACCATTTTTTCTCTGCAGAAATCCCTGGCATTCTTTGTGTTAGGCTCCAGTACTTGATCAACCCAGGTCTTCACTCCCAGACCTCCACAACCCACCCTGCTGCCTCTGGAAAACCAGTGGCCAAACCTATGGGTGAGCAATGATTTTATTTTTTTTCCCTCTCGTCATTTTGGTGATTCACCTTCTGACCTGGTCAGAACAGGAAGAGGAAGGCCATGAGTCACTGAAAGGCACAGGCCACGCACCAGTGGGGAGCCGTAGACTTATCACAAGCCCTCTGCTACCACCATGTTTTCCATCTTCATGCTGCAATCTCATTACCAAGGGACTAAATTAGCCCTCTGTCTAATAAAGTCCCTCTGAGGTTTTTGAAAGGCAAGATGGTCCAAAAGCTCAAAATCTTCCCCTGGTAACAGACTCTCCACAGAGCAAGTGAGACAAGCACGTGGAAGGTGTCATGTCCTTGTGATCACCCTCCTCCTGCATGTTGCCCCTTCTCCAAAAGCGAGCCTTTGTGCCTGAATTCATGGATCTGGAGGGTGGCAGCAGCCCCCCTCTGGGGCTGGAACACAGGTCTTGGCTACTCAGCTGTGCTGTGAAATCTTCTGATGGGAATCCTTCCCCCCTCCAAAGTAGCAGGAAGTATATAGAGAAGAACTGTGACAAGTAAGACACCCATTGCTCTTTACTGCTGTCATGTGGTGCTTGCAGCACTGCCCCATTTCATGCTGAATTGTCTTGGTTTCTGTGCAACAGCAAAGTCTTTCAGCAGTATGGACAGGAGCAGTATCCAGTCCTGCATGACTGGAAATACTCAGATAGACAAACCAGCTTCTTTCAGCCTCAGACCTAAGTTTATAGTTAAAGCCCAGCACTAAGGGTTTGGAGTGTTTGGGAGAGAGGAAAGGGAGAAGTGACCTCCTCCTGTGGTGAGAGAAAAGGAGGAAAGTTGTTGGAGCATATGGAGTGTTTGGCAGATCTTTGTGTAACGGGTCCACACAGCACCTCTGCAGCAAAGTGAATTCATTAATCCTGGTGGAAGGTTTTTTTATTCTTTTCGAGCAATTTAGTGGGCTTTTGCCATCAGAGGATACAGCTTGCTTTCTTAGGCAGCAGGCTGCAACTTGTTCTTCACATCTTTCTTCAGCCATGTCCCTCTGACAGATCCTTTTCAGTATTTCCCCAGGTCACAACCCTGGTTGTATATGAACATCATCCCATAGAGGTTATACGCATGGATAAAGCTCCCATCCTAATGCTTACTTTGGCATCAAACTCTTGTTGCTGCCAAACTAAGAGGCTTACACACTTCTCATTACCTTGGCTGGGACTTGGTAGCTGCCTGTAAAAGAGCAAAAAATAGACCCCAACTTTCCTGAGGCCAGGTTTCTCTTCACCTTGTTACACTGTTTCTCTGGTCCACACAAGCAACTCAAAATGATATCTGGTGTTCCCAGCTGTGCTGGCAGGATGTAGAACAGCTGAACCATGAGGTCCTGACCTGAGCTGTCTGTCTTTCCACAGGCAAGGACACAGACCCTCTCCCGTTCCTGGGCATTGTGCACAAGCGAAGCTCTGCAAAAGGCCCTCAGACTCCAAATGAAGCAGGCAGTGGGCAGCAACCAGGGGGAAATGGCCAGGCTTTGACTGCTCCCTCAAGGAATTGCTCCTGCGTGTGAGCTGAGGTGGATGAAGGCTTTATACATCAAGTTGTTAAGGATAGTCCTGGGCATTTGTGACATGTTGTGACCCTCACGGTTGTCTTGTGCAGAGCCAGGAGCTGGGCTCCATGATCTTTGTGGTTCCCTTCCAACTCAGTTTATTCTATGATTCTGTGATTCTCTGATCTTTTAACTGAACAGAAAGGACTATTGGATGAGAGTCATCACACCCCACAGTATGTCCTTTTTGTGTCACCAGAAAGAGTGAAGCCGGATTCATGAATGCAGTTTTGCCTTTGAAGGTAACAAAATTCAGCCTTGCTTTACAGCTGATGGACAAAAGCTCATTAGGGTTTTTTTTGTGTGTGCTTATGTGACCACTGACTTGAAAGGCAGGTTGCTGTGTGGCAAAGGCAGCTGGCAAAGTTTCAGGGAAGCCAGGAGATTACTGGAGCTTATGGAGGGCAGCTTCATGGTGCATGCAATTCATGAACTGATCAGAGGAGATGCTTTGTTAGATCTGACACTCACCATGAAGATGGAAGGCTGAGGGCAGCCCCAGCTGCAGGGACCATGAAGCTGTGGTTTTTAAGAGGAGTGAGCAAGGCAGAATAAGCCTGGACTTCAGAAGAACATATTTACCCCACGCAGGGAACCTGCTTGTCACAGTCTCATGGAAAACCGCCCTTGGGGGATCAAAAGGATCCAGGAGAAGCCAGCCTTCCATGTCAGCCTCTTTAAAGCACAAGAATGGTCTGCAGCAAGGTGTAGACTGGCACTGGGTCAGCACAGAGAACATGGAGCCCCATGGGGATGGAAGGACTCAGAGGCGGAAGCCAGGGACAGGCTGCTCAGAAAATATGAATAGGAATGGGATCAGGAAAGCCAAAATTCATCAGGAGATGATACCATCAGAGAACAACAGAGGGACAACAGTATGTTTCTATAAGAACACTGGCAGTCAAAGGAAACCTAAGATGACCATGGGGTCACTGCTTAGAGGGACAGAGACCCACTGACATGGGACATGGTGAATGCTTGGGTATTCAGTGCTGTGTTCAGTGGCTCGAGATCCAACAGCACAGGTTCCTTGGCAGCCTGGCCCAGTGGGACCCACTCTGAGCAAAGCTGAACTGGGTGAAGGGCCCTTCCACCTGTGATCCTGTGACAAGACACACAGAATCAGTGTCTGGTTCTGGATCTGACTTTTTCTATGTATTTGTGGGTTTTACTTCTATGTACTCAGCTACAGGTTCAGGCTGTTTACTTCAAATTCCTGCCTGGGTCTGAAAAACACAGCTTGAAACTGAGTGAACAAATATTCAGTCCTGTCTGTCTACGTTGAGCTTTATAAAACTAAAAGGCCAAGTTCTACTGTGCTGATTTGGATGTAGTCATGAAGGATAGACTGTGCTGGTGTTCCACATTAGAAACTCAGGTCAAATTGCCTGTTAGGATCTCTGATTCCTGATAAGCCACCAGTGAAGCATGGTCATTCTTCACCTGGATGAAGTAAGGAATTCCTGTGCTCCAGTGTGACTGCTAAGCAGCCAGTCCACCTTCCCCCTTGCTAGGTGGGCTAATTTTTGCAATAAGAAACTTGTCAAAGTTCCTAAATTATGGTCAGTTTCCTTAGGAATGGGGAGAGGCAGAAGTGTGGAAAATGAGCTTTGAAACCCAATTGTCGCCCCGATTTCACAACTGGGATGAAATCAGCACTCAGACTCACCTTTCCCAGGTTCCAGGCCTTGGTCTTAGCTTTTCAGTCCACTTTTTTTTCTGCCCTGTTTTCCTTCTCCTAGCTGTCAAAGTTCATGCCACAAGGTGAGGTGTTTGGATACATTTGAGCAGTTCAGTGCGAGTTTTAAATTCAGAGTTATAAATGTCCTAGCTAGGATAGCATGAGAAAGCCTGGTCCATCAGTGTCATTTTCAGACTGAGCCCGATACATCAGAGGCAACACATCTTGAGTTTATAACTCTGATTTTCTTTTCTTACTAAAATAAAAGGGAATTTGTACATTACATAGCATTGTTTATACTGAGAAATATTTTCAGTGTACCCAGGGTGTGTTATGTTTCATTCTCTCTTGTTTCTGTGTAGCACTGTTAATTCTGTCCAAGCCGCCATCAAATACATATTTATTTTCTCAGGAGTACCCAAATATTTCCAAGGTGGAGCAAGAAACAGAAAGTTTCACAGCTGATATGTGTTTCCCCCTTGGAATGACATCACTATTTAATTCCACCAGATATTTTTTCTCTTTATACCATTTTGACAGAAAGAGAAAGCTGTTGCCCTGTGCATTAAGGCGGAGAGCTTTAAAGTGGCTGAAATCAAAGAGGATGAAGACCATGATGTAAGAAATTAATCTTTGTACATATAAATCGTGATTTATAATCTAACACATCAAGTTATGTTTTTTCCATTGTAATTCCAGGATGAATTCCGATAAATCCCATAAAAAAGAATTCTCACTCTTGGTTTTTTAGCACATGGTTTGTTTCCAATGGTCAGTTTCAAGATGTTCTTTAATAATTGAACTTAATCATAAACATATTCATTTATGAAAAATGAAAGTGGTGCCATTTCTACCAAAAAAAAACCAAAAAAGAGAAAACTAAATTATATTATTTTCTTTTGCTACAGCTGACATATGGTTGTAGAGACACAGACTTACACAAAATGAATACAAAATGATTTGGTCATCATCAGTTACATAAAAGAACATGATACAGAACAGCAACACGTGGCGCTAAATCATGTAATGACGTAATTTTGTCACCAGTTGTTTCAACCTATGAACAATATGCTGTTGGCTATGAAGCAGCAGAGATCTGTCTCCTTTAGTCCAGTAACTCCGGGAGTTTGCACTGAAATGGAAATGAATAAAGCATTTTGCTGTGGGCAATTGAAACAAATCCTGGTATAGGCAGAAAATTTTGGCTACAGCCCAGATGCTGCCCATATCTGAAGATATAATCCATGAGAGAGTTTGGAGTTGTTTCTGTGAAGGGCAAGATAGGAAGCAGAGCCTCCAACTGATTTAAGTTAACTTTTGCCTCCTGAAAGGTCTTTCAAGTGTCTATCACAAGTAGTTATAAAATCATTTTTTGGTACCTCTGCAGAATATTTGGCAGTGATTAATTGTCTTCTTTATTTTCAGGAAAACCTTCTTTTGTAAAAAATTGCATATTCCCTCCCATTTTTTGCTTTCACATGAAACACCAGGACAATCTGAGGAGCAGCATGGTGCACAAAAATGTTGATTGAATTGAACACCTAATTTTCCCATCTAAAAAGCAAAATAAATATTTGCTTTCCAGTCAGCCCTTGAAGTTATTATGTTCCTTTATAGTTATTTTTTTTCTCCTGAGTGGAACCAGGATATGGTTAGAGATTAGTGAGAAACAGAGATAGAAGGATGTAAGCTAGATAGTAACTGAGACAGAGAAGAAGGAGGAATGTTTGGAACTCTTGAATTCAATGACAAACCACTCCTTGACTTCCAGAGAGGAGCAGGTTAACAGAAATCCAACAACAGCTTGTATTAGACATGTGGTCCATGCAGGCCCAAGAAAGCACAGAGGGAAAAGGGAGTCTGCGCCTCAGAGGAAAACAAAATCATCCACATAGCTTTTTGCTGAGTGAGTGAATCAACAAGTCAGCCAGCATCTGCCCTGCTCATTGTCTTGGCAAGAATCCTTGTGGCAACAATGTCATATAAACTTTTATTTGGAGAGGCTTTGAATCAGCTAACTAAGTAGGAAAAAAAAAAGCTTAAAACAGTGAGTGCAAAAGAAGGGGGGAAATGAATACAACTCAGAATTGTCCTGGGTTATCTGTATTCTGATTACCATCTTCATGAGCTGTTAAAATCAGGTTCCCTGCCTCCCCCCTCTGGGCTATCTGCTGCTAATGGCCCATCAGTGCCTTATCTCATAACTCATCATCCCATTGTGAGATACTCCA
>WEIT01003894.1:114979-133333 GCA_013389985.1 Dryoscopus gambensis
GAGGGAGGAGGTTTACAGTTTCCATTTCAAGGGAGGCTCCTGCCTTCCTTAAGGTGAAACCTGTCTTTTCAAACCAAGACAGAATTTAGATTTTCAATCAGGCTGTCTATATAATGGAATGAGCAACAGAGCTTCCTCATGAGATTACTACTTAAGCAGTTGCCCAAGATGTTTACAAACACATCTACAAAAATCCTCCTTTCCCATTATCTGATATTGTGTTGGAGGCATTCCTTGAGGTACTTGTCATGGTCAGAGGACTTTACAAAAAACTGTGTGGCTTCAAATCATACGCCTGCTCGTATTAATTTCAAATGCCCTTCCTTGGCTTTCATTTTAACATTTAATTTGGGCCTCTCTTGTATTGAAGCGTGTTAGATGTCTACAGACCTGTCCTTCAAGAGGCACAGGAGTGATTCCTGATGCTCCTCTGGTTCTGGGTACCATATGTAGGAGCAATGGCCTTCAAAGCCACATCACTTCTGGCAATAGCTGGTGGTTCCAGGTTCTGAGGCACATAAATGGGATGGATTATCACACACAAGAGAACGTTTGTTTGAAAATCACCAAAAATCATGAATAAATGCTGCAGGGAGCATGACAGAAGTAGCAGGTGACTGTCTTCACAGCCCAGCCCATGTTCGTGAGCAGTGAGCAGCTCTGAAGGAAAAGTGAGGTGAAAATATGATCAAAGATATTTGGAGACATGATAGAAATAGGCAAATAAATGCCTGACAGCACAAGATCTGGACCATTTCCCCATGCTCTAGTCAAGATCCCGAGCACTTTATTTGCTGTTCTGTGTGGCTCATTGGTATGTGGAAGAAAGAATGTGCTGACCTGCCCTCAGATATGCCATCTCACTGGTTTTCACTCCTTTTTGTGGATTGAGCAACCCTGGATTAAGAAAGTGAGTGAAGCTTTAAAATAAAAGAGTCTGGATTTTCAGTGGCATCACTTAGGGCAATAACCTACCTTGATCCTTTGGGCTCTTTGACAGGTTATGTTGGGCATGGTAGCACCTCTCCTGCATTTCCTTTGCCTTTAGGCTTCCTTTAGTCACCTTTAGGCTGTGTTAGAGTTCCTCCAGACTCTAGGGAGGCAGAAATGCTGGCAAGTGATGAAAGGATATCGGCAATCACTTCCCAACTTCTGCAATCTCATTCTTTCTGGATTTTTCGAAAAATGACAACTTCCCCCATCAAAGCTGAATTTCTGTGCTGTAAGGCACTTTAAACAATTTATCTCATTTTCAAACATCCTACAGAAGTAGATCTAGAAACATTTACATGAGAATTTCCACAAAAGGTCAGAAGAAAGGTTGTCTCCAAGGAGAATGATACACTTTTTTCCCAATTTTTCTGCTTTCGAGCTGGATAAATTTGGTGAGTCTTCCCTCCACCGCCCCAGCCATGGTCACATGGGCCTGTTGTTGCTTTTTGCCTCACAACATGAGAGCAAACATGAGATTTATTATCTCTTCTAACCCACTGTCAGCCCATGGCACATCTGAGGAGATAAGCAGGAACTGTTGTGGCTCTGGGAGAAAGTATCTGCTTGACAGAGAAACCTTCTGTGGGATTGTGGCTGCTCAGCATGGGCTGTATTTTGGATTTCTGGCTCTCAGGGAAGAGAACATGCATGTCTCTAACCAGAGAATCAAAGTGACTTCCCAGAAGTCCAGAAGCAGCTTGTGAAGCATGAAGGAGAGTGTCCCCTGCCTGCATGCACGCACACAAACAAGGCTGAGGTGCTCACGAAGCTGCATGCATATTTTTTGGTCTGTCAGACACTCCCTGTGTGTGGCCCATTGTTTGACTGCAAGTTCTAATAAATAAGAGCTGACATTCAATAGAAGCCTCTTATTCCCCAGCTGCACAGGATGGCAAAACCAACAGGGCCGAATTCCTGGGGGCAGTGCGTGTGCCGTGTTCTGGGGACATCGCCACAGCAAAGGTGACAGCTCATTGTCTGTGGGGAACACTGGCCAAGCTCTGATGTGTATCTCTGCAGCCCTCTGCACCACATAGCTGCATGACAGAGCCAATTAGAGGCAGAGAAACAGCAGCCTTGCAGCCTCCAGAGGAGGGAGGTCTGGAACAATTCGGGCTGAGAGGAAAATCTGGAGCTGTGGGCAGCTCCTTGGTGTTGGAAAACCAGGCTGGGAGCTAAGAGCTGACAGAGGAAAGAAGGCAGTTTTCTGGTCAAAAGGAGATTGTGCATTTGGGGCACAGCTCTGATTCTGCTCCTTGTGCAATGGGAGGCAGGCAAGGCTAATGATTATGAGTCTGTCTGTAATGAAAAACATGGGTTATCCAGCCCTTTTGAGAAACCAAGTGCAGAATTATACTCAGAAGAGCCTGTCTGTGGAGATTTACTAACAAAAAACAAATAAAAGAGAAAGATCAGCTACATTTAATGCCATGTGTTATAGTTGTGTTAATAATGTGAAAACCTAAGTGAAACACCCTTTCAAAGCTTTTGGATGGTTGTCCACTCTGTGGAGTACTTTTTGCTTTATAATTGTGGAAGACCAGCTTTGCCCATTTCACCGGGCACATTCTCTCACCCTACACAACCAAACAATAACTCCTGGGAACACAAAACAAGACTGAACACATTGTCCTTGAAAATGCGTGTCAGAAGACACAGGTGCTGCAGGGGATCAGCACTTTTGACTCCTGGTCTTTGCCAGCCCACAGTGGCTTGTCAGCATTCCCAGGTTTAGAAGCATCATCGGCCATAGGATGTTCTCAGGGACTGGAATGGGAGGCAGCAAGCATCAGCTGTGACAGATTCCTTTCTGGTTAATGGCCAGGTGGGCAGAAAGAGCTGCGATGTCTGAAAAAACCCCAATGAGCACTACTTACTGTAAACCAGTTTTTTTCTTTATTGTCCTCCAAACTTGGCTGAAGACCATGTTGGTCATGAGATGGACAAACAAATACAAACCTCTCGTGCATGTCATGTTTAGTGGCCACTGCAGTCCTCTGGAGCTGCTTAGACTCTCAGACATCAGCTGCCAAGGGTGCTAAAAAAATACATTGGAAGCAAAACTCGAAATTCTTGAAGTGTTAGGGCAGAGGTCTCTCCTTCCAGGGATTTTATCCAAAGACTGGTCCCACTGCGCCTGCGTTATACCACTTCTAGGAAAGTGAGAATGTCACAGTATCTCCTTCTGGAGAGATGAACAAGGTGAAAAAAATTTAAAAAGAAAAAGCATGTATTGTTGTCCCACCCTCGGGCTTTTATCTGCTTTTCCACGCTGCAAATTGACACCACATGTTAAGAACAACAAATGCTCTTCTCCCTCTGAGCATCTGCTCTTTGCTGCTCCATGGGACTCTTACTGCAGTTGCATGGCAGAAGAAAGAGGTTCTTTTATCATCACACAAAAAAATAAAAATAATTTTTTTTAAAAAAGCTGAAAAGAAATATTTACTTTTCCCATAGAATTACTTGATTTTCATAAGTTTCTTGGTTTCCTTGTAAAAAATCCCACTTGGACAGGAAAAAGAAACAGCTGTCCCATACCATCTTTCTGCCACAGAGCAATTTCCTTAAAGACTCTTTCAGGGAAAAAAAAAAAAACAACTTAATTTTTTAAAATTATTATTATTTTTGGTCCCTTTTGCACTGCTGGAGAAAACTAGGGGATCTTGGGTGGAGGTTCTAGTTCTTGTATGAGTAATAGCCTTCAGCTTACTTAAAGTTTCCTCTACAGCACATGCTGTATTTTGCTTCCCTCCCTTCCTTACATCCATGTGCTGTGGTGCCGTGCACTTCCAAACAGCAGCTGTGCTGTGGCTCAGGAGAGACCAGGGACTTCTCACGGATCCAAAAAGCACGCGTTAGCCAACCCTTTTCTCACTGGTGCAGCCTGCACATAGCAAACTGCTCAGCTCAGCTGAATCCCACCCTGGTCCTACAGAGTTTTGGGATGCATCAAGCCTGTTTCAAGGGAAAGGGGGAGAAGGGGCATCTTTCTGCTGAGTCCCTCAGCCCCTGGAGAGGGTTTTGCTGAGGTCCTTCCCTCAAGATGTGTGCAAGGCTTAGGAATGCCAATTGCAGTGCATCACAGCCTAGGTTAGAGGGGATCATTTTTAAGCAGGGATGAAAAAACCCAGAGCTGACTGCATTCCATGCTGACATGGGCTGTCAGGGCAGCTGTTTTATGAAACAGGCTGGGATAATGGGACTGTACTACCCTGAGGTTGCATGCAATCCTGTTTTGCGTACTGTAAAGCCTTTTTATTGCTCTTTCTTCAAGAGTCCATGCATACTGTTTCTAAGGGTTCAACATTACCTGCCGGAATAAAAAAGGGGGCAAAGTTATAGTAAAATTAGCAGAATTAGTAAAGACACAAATATTGAGTTGGTCTTGGTTTTTTTTCTTTTTTTTTTTTTTTTTTAAATGTGTTCTTCCTTGTTGTGGAGGAGTTAGAGAAATGCCGCCTAGAAATATCCTCTTGAAGCTGGGAGCTTCAGAGATAGGTCTGGCAGAAATCCCTCACCAAGAGACCGTTTCCTCCTCCTGTTCCCCTTTGACAGGCCAAGCAGACTTTCTGTAGGAAACCAGAAATTCAAAGAGGCAAAGTGGCTTTCCAGAGGTCACTCCCCGGTGACCCGGTGGTGGCACAGCCAGTTCTGAGTTAAAGGCTTAATCGAGAGTTCTGCTTTGGTGTTTAATTTTATTCTCATTTCCAGCCCATGCAGCTCTGTCCAAGCATGCTGGAAGTACCTCAGGCCAGGCTCTTTTTCCCCTCTTATCATTTTGTGTGTTGTGACAACCTCAGTATCTCAAGGCCTGTTTTTCTTCCTTTCTCTTGCTCTGTAAAATCTGCAATTTCTTAAAATGCTGCCTGGTTTATGAGTGATTTCTCACTCCTCACAACTGGAGAGAGGGGAGATAATTGAAACCAAATGTTTCATTTGTGTTAATAATGAGTGTCATTTTATTTTATGTCATGCTGTTTCATGCAAGAACACTTCAAAGTACAGAGAAGAATAGAGGAGAGGAACATCATAAAAGAGCACTGGAGGCCACATAGTGAGAATTGATCACAAAAGGAGAACCACTCTCAGTCCAAACCTTGACCACAGTCTCTCCAGAGGAAAAGATTTGAGGAGAGAAAAACATCATGTTGCAGGGTTTTTTACCTTTCATCTGGAGGGGCTGTTGAGGTGCTCTGAGGTTCCCTGAAGCCTGGCATCTTTGGGATGAGATAAAGAGTGAATGCTCTGGCTTAATCTCTGTGGGGTGATGATTTCTCCCTCCCTGCTCTGTAAAAGACCTTTATTGGCACTCCCTTGTTGGTATGGGTCAGGAAAACCAACCAGCATGGTGCTGATGAGGTTTAACCTCCCCTCCTTTTAGTGTGAGTGGAAATCACCCCGTGTCCCCCTCCTTGGGCTGAAGGCATCTCTTATCTCCCATCACCACACCACTGGGTGTGCACATGTGGAGAAATGCCCCCTCCTCCTAAAGGACCCTCAGCTGGGAACCTAGAGGAGCTGAGCTTAGGATCAACCTAGCCAGTGGCACAGCAGACCCAGCCTCAGGGCTCCCAGGCTCAGGCCATGGCTCCTGGGCCAGTGGTGGTGTGTTATTCTGTCCTCCTGGCACCCCGTGGCAGGTTGTTTGTGGCTTGGCTTCCTGCAGCTGCATTAAAAACACTCTGTGGTTGTGCACTCCATGTCAGGAATATGAGCTGCCCCTATAAAAATCCAGCTGGGTGGCCATGCCAAATGCTGATCCACTGGCCTGAGTGGAAAGGGTAACACAAAGCTCTGATACAACTGCCAGATGAGAGTGCATTTGTAGTTTGGGCCAGACTTAGCCCTACATCACATCTTCATTCAACACAGTTTTAATCACAAGTTTTTACTCTGCTCTCTGTGAGAATCTTAGCTTATTTCGTATGTGGGACCATCTGCACTAATTTAATGGGACGTTATCTGAAGTTTTCTCCTGATTACAGAGGAGATACACCCCTCACACCATATTTATAGCACACAAACCCCATGCAGAGTCAGCAGTGTAAATTTCCTCAATTTCCTGCTGCCAGGATTCATCAGAACATCAGAGGATGTCACATCTGTGTCTGTCCTCCCCAAGAAGTGCAGAACAGGACAAGATCCTATGGACAAACAGCACACCTGAGCTTTAGGTAGCTGGTGTGAGATAAGCAGGACTTGGTTATTTTCATCACTCTAAGCAGCTGATAGCACAGCATGCAGCTCAAGCACATAGTGCTGTAGAGTCTTCATTTGATGAGAGGGATAAAATAAAGGCTGTGAATGAAGAACCAGCCAGGGTGACCTGTGAAACCTCACTCAGGGCTCCTCTAACCTCTTTCTTCATGGCCACATGGAGGTCCTTCATCCATGGCACCATAATGCCTCCTGATTTTTTTTTCTGCACACTCTCCAGCAGAAGAAAGAAAGAAAGACGTGCACGCAGTTTGATGACCTCACTCATTTCAACATTCACATATCACCCAGGTTTATTGCAATCTGAGGGACTGTCAGCCTTCTTGCTCGTGCTCTTACAGCTGGAGGCACTCCTGAGGCTTATAGGACAGAATCTTGGCTCCACAAATTTCAATGGCAAAAGCTGCCAGGTTTTCACTGTGTGGTGTAGTGTGTTCCCATTCTCCTCATGGTACAGCACTTTTATTTTTACAAAACTCCTCTAGAGCCAAGGCACTATATAACATAATGAAACCCTTACACTGAAAAACAGAAGACCCCAAAAGAATAAGAATTAAAATTTAAGTCTCCTGTACAGCTTTTACATTTGGCCCAGGTTATACAGTCACAGCTTACACTGACTGAAATCCAGTGGAAGAATGTCATCTCGGATGCCCATGGAGATGTGACCAAGGAGAAGACAGCAGCTGTGGGACACAGCTCTACCCTGGCAACTGCACTGGGTAGTGCTGCATTTCTGGGCAGTTAACATTTATTTATCGGGTGTGTTTGAAGTGTCACCCCAGAGCTTCTTATAACTAGGCCCTTCAGGAAAAGGTGGGTGTTGGGTTTTTTGGGTTGATTGATTTTTTTTGGTTTTGTTTTTTTGTGTTGTTGTTGCGTGGTTTTTTGTTTGTTTGGTTTTTTGTTAATAAAAGATGATACCTCAAATTATCTGCCTAAGTCTGGGAGCTTGCTCTCTACCCCCTTCTGCCTCTGCCTGTTTTGCCTTCTACCTGTTGGATGGGCAAACACTGCAAGCCTAAAGGATCTGGTCCACAGCCTCTGCGTGTGTGTGTCAATGGAAAGTTTGCCACCAGTTCAAAGGGCTTGGAGCCTGACTGATAGAGAAGAGAAGCACAGATGGGAGAACTAAGAGAGGGTGTATGCAGATAGCCCCTTGTTGTGTTCACGTCCTAATTACCCCATGGTGTGCAGTGATTTCAATTTGTTGCTCTTCACATCATCCTGAATTCAGACCAGCAACGAAGGTACATCATTTGTACCACCCCTACATAACCTTCTCTAGCCAAAACATTTCTTTAGGAGTATTATTTCTTGGCTTAGAAAAATCATCCTTTCTGTCTTGTTTTGTTTTGAACAAGTGTTTCCCAAAAGTATTTCCCAACTGGATCGTAAAAAAAAAAAAATCTTCATTGCACTGAAAAGAATAATCAATCCCTGCTGTTAAACTCTTATATTCTGAAAGCGGAGTTAATGAAATGAATATCATCTGATTAAAGAGATCTTCATAACTGAAGGATCAAACCTTCAGATGGAAGTCATCAAATTTTTTTAGCATGAAGCTCACAGCCCAGGCCTTGTCTTACTGATGAACCTGCATTCCCAAGAAGGACAGTTAGGTCAGGAGATGACTTTTGAACAAGAAACCCAAGCCTGATGCTTGAGAAAACCACTGGGCTGTGGAAAATCTTTGTCCTTACCAGGACTAAGAGCAGGCTGAAGTCCTGCCAAGCTCTTCCCCCATCTCCCCCTTCCACCAATTGCAACATCTCTGTCCTTGCAGCACCGTGATTGGCAGCCAGCTCAGTCACAGCTTAAGTCTGCCCCTGGAGCTCGGGGCTGGCAGGCACTGCTGCTCTGACAGCCCCTGTTTTTTCACATGCAGCACATGGAGGCACAGCAGTTGTGCCTGTGCTCCTCAGCTCCTTTACCACACTAACCCCGCCTAAAGCAGGCACCCTCCAAGCCAACCTGATGCCTGCACCAGTGGAAACAGCATAAAATGGGGAATTCTTCATTAGTCTTTTACAATTAGGGTAGAGAGTTTTCGCTCTGGTGGTTGCCTCCATGCAGATGCGTAGATTTCTGAAATTATTGTTACTGGATTAATTGGAATTATTGTTTGGATTCATTGGAATTATTGTTACTGTTTATGGACAACATTAAAGGGTTTATCAGGTGTAACCCACTGAATGTGAGGGAAAGGCATTTTCATCCTGCAGCAGGAAGAAGGAGCACTACTGAGCCCTTGAAGAGAAGCCTGGTAATGCTCTGAGAAAAAAAAATTCCTCCAACATACCCTGTAGGAAGACACCAGTTCAATTAAAGTGAGTGCTTTGCAGGACTGCGCCAAGTTCTTTAAAATTTAGCAGAAAATTTCTATTTGAAATTATTAGAACTGCTAAAAATTAGCTGAACATCTTTAAAATTTCATTAAAAAATTGGGAAAATATATTGGAAAAAACCCAAACACTGGAAACTAAGGGAAACAAAAAATCTGTTGTACAACCATCTTAAACCTCTATGTAGGCACAACATTGTCGTAAAATAAATAATAAATCTTACTGATTGAAGAAAAAATTGGCTGAGACACATTCAGTCCTCAGATTCCAGTGAAGTTTGTTTAAACTGGAAGTACAGCTCTCAATCTGAACAGGAATACTTCTAGAGCTTAGAATATGTAGCTAGCTTGCATTTGGAGGGCTGTTTCACTTTTGAATATAAGTTCTCAGTTGCTCAAGTGGAAACACACATCTTGATGTTCAAGTAGTCAGTCGAGTGCCTAGCTGGTTCTTGCAAGAATGAATTGGATTTCATAGTTCATATTCAAAACCTGGGTAATATTTTTGGACTTGCTTTAGCCCACGCATAGCTCATGGCTGGTGTGCAGTTGAGAAGCATTTCTTGAAGTAAAAGATGAATGATTTGATCTAAGCATTCTGAGCATTCTTAACAAAACCAGAAGTATGTCTTTTGGGAAAAGTACCAAATCTGTGTTGGTTTTTTTTATTTTGCCAGCCTGCAAAGGAGGAAAGGAAAAACTGCATGCTTGTTGCCAAAGCATTTAAGAAGCTTGCATTTATCTTTCACCAAATAATAATGTTCTTTGAATAAAAGTGCAGTCAATCAGAATAAAAAGGCTTGTACACAAAAGGAGGAAAGCATTACCAGTGTATGAAATATGGACCAAAAAAAAAAAAAAAAAAAGAATTTGCATGGTCCTGAATTTGTATTTTCATTTCCTTAGTCAAAAAACTCAAGAAAAACTATAAATACCACCACTCCACCTTGGTTGGCTGCTGGACCCCCACCCAGCTTCTCTGTCCTTCACTTCCGTGGGACAGGAGGAGGAAATAAGATGAAAAAGCTCTCAAAGTCAAAATGCCTGCTTTCATCAGAGTCAAGCTGAAGGCTCCCTGCTTAGAAATGAGTTAGCAACAAACATTCAGGAGCAGGAAGTGTGAGAGGTGAGAAAGGAAGGACAAGGCAAAATCCTAACAGTCAAATTCTGACTTCTCTGAAGGACACATAGAAATTCCCTGGTGGTACTGGGCTCCCTGATGTCACTGGCTGAAGTGGTGTTGTGCCTCTGTCACGTTGGTTAAGCAGCTGAAGTCCTGAAGTCTGGGATCTCCAGCACAGGAAGGACCTGGAGCTGCTGGAGCCAGTCCAGGGGAGGCACCATGATGATCAGAGGGATGGAGCAGCTCTGCTGGGAGGAAAGGCTGGGAGAGTTGGGATTGTTCAGCCCGGAAAAGAGGAAAGCCTCAGGTTGAGCTGATTGCAGTCTTCCAGTGCTTGAAGGGACCCTGCAAGAAAGAAAGATGGAGAGACTTTTACAAGTGCCCAGAGTGACAGGACAAGGGGGAATGGCTGCAAACTGAAAGAAAGTAGGTCTAGATTACCTGCTTTATATATTAGGAAAAAATTCTTCTCTGTGAGGGTGGTCAGGCCCTGGCACAGGGTGCCCAGAGAAGCTCTGGCTGCCCCTGGATACCTGGGAGTGTCCAAGGCCAGGTGGGATGGGGCTTGGAGTAACCTGGGCTAGTGGAAGGTGTCCCTGCCCATGGCAGGGGTGTTGGAAAGAAAAGAAATACAAGGTTCCTTCCAACCCAAACCATCCTCTGATTCTCTGACATTAGGCTACTTAAAGTACAAGGAGAACTTTGCATTCTGAAGGACAACATGGCATTGTTCTGAAACTCCTGAAGGAGTCTTTGCTCAGAAAAGTTACCCGGCACTTTTCTCAGCTTTCCCTGAACAACAAGACAATGTTTCCAATCTGTGGGAGAGCGGTGGAGGCACTGTTCATGGGCACCACGATGCCTT
Organism: Dryoscopus gambensis; assembly: GCA_013389985.1. NCBI lineage: Eukaryota > Metazoa > Chordata > Aves > Passeriformes > Malaconotidae > Dryoscopus > Dryoscopus gambensis. The sequence goes on from WEIT01003894.1 coordinate 125,525, forward strand.
TGGGCAAGTCCTAGCCTGGGGCAATGCACACATCACGGTCATGTTGCTTAGCACAGTTATTAGGGGATTTCAGATGGGGGGAAATCCTTCAGCACAGAGGACCGTGGGTTAGGACTCCAGCTTATGTCAGATATGCATTACTAGAAATTCACCTGTAGAATAGAGCTGTGTTATTTTTTCATCTTCAGTGCTTTCCCTTTGACAGCTGAAGGGTTGAACAACTCTTTCAACAACTGACGAAATCCCTTCCCATGCTTTCCAGCCTGCTTTTTACTTCAAATTTTGGTTTTGTAGGGGAATTAGAAAGCTTAAACTCAATTTCTGTGCTTTATAGTGAAACAGCTGTTTCTGAAGTCATGGAAAGTTGTGCTCAGCATATCTCAATCTAACATTTAAGGAGGCCAGTCACTGCCAAACATATGCCCTGCAGGAAAGGATGCCAAAATTCCTGTTGTTCTCTGTGAATTTGCTGGAAACCAGCAGGGACTACCAGGATGCAGCCGTGCTGTGGTGGAGATCACCCCGTGAGGGCTGGAGTTTGGGCATGGCCCTCAGGCTGGAGTTACTTCATGTGACCGCAGCTGATGGTCCCAAGTAAGTGGAGGGGGAATGTTCATCGACTGAATGGATTGGTTTTGTGAAGGGTCTTTGGGTCTTGGTGGGGGAGAAGAGGTGGGTTCTCTCTTGTTGCTGCTGTTAAGCTGGTCCATCAAATGGGTGACATTTTCCTGGAGGAAAAAAATGGGTCACTGTAAAAGGTGCTGCTGACAAATCAACCCTGGCCATATCCCTGCCTCCCTGGTCAGTGAGTCACAATTGCAGCCACCCCTAATAGGACCTACTCAAATCAAACTTGAGGGATCCTTCCCCTGGTACTCACCATGAATGTGTCAAAGGATTCTCTCCTCGCTCTCCCTTCCCTACTCTGCTGATAACTGGTATTTATTGAGAAGAGCAGCCTCCACACGTGTTCCACATGGCATTTTGAGTCTGTTTGGGGCTGCATGGACAAAAACGTGCTTTGGGTGTCATCCTGAAAGACATGGACTTCCTAAAAGAAATGGATGATCCATCATTGTGTGAGGGTCCCAATCAAGACTGGGGTGCATTATTTATAGGGGCATCATGTAAAGATGTGAAGCTGTTGTTAAGTCTGTTGTATCTGAGTGACGCTGAAGAATGGATCTCACAGGTATTTAAAACCTATTCAATATTAGGGTTGGATCCTAAATATCTTTGGATGTTTGGGCAGAGATAAATGTTGAAAGAATTGCCTAGAACCTCATATGGAGAAGGATTAAGGACGCAGTTGTGTAGGTGACACACATAAGGTGCTTAAGATCTAAAACCAGAGGGGTTGTTTCAAAGGTTTTTCCAAAAAAAGAAAGTCCCTCTGTACTGAAAAGGACCTTATCATTTCCAGTTTGTTGACTCTGTGGTGTACAAACACAGTGAGAAAGATCAGAGAGTATTTTCACTTAGAGTCAGAGTCCAAGGGATTTCTGAGTCTAAATGAGGTGGTCACTGTTGCAGTCGAGTGGGAGAGAAGGCTGTGTATTAAATATGATCTGTTTTAGTTCTCAGCTCAATGGCTAAATGAGAACTTGCCTTTCTCACCCCTCCACTGATACTGAGAGGGAACAGCAGCGGTCACTCAAGACAACAAGACAACTGGAAACTTAAAATCCAGTTTCAAATTCCAGCACCTGAGTAGGACAGGTGTTGACAAGACATGATATTCATGTAGACCTGTGCTCTGCAACAAGCTGTGTGGAAGCCTTTGCTGTTGAATTTCTCAGGAAGTGTCAGTTCTCTTCCTCAAGTCTTTCAAAGAAGTAGGTGAAATACCAAAGGAAAAAAAAAAATTAAAGGGAGGAGGGACAGGTGGCAAAAATACACAGACATCTGTAATATGATAACAGTTTGGCTAGATTTGTACTGAAGAAAGAGCAAAAAAATCAAGGTTGATTAAAAGATATTATTTATCACTGGTGATGTTTCCAGTACTAGGAGTGGCTGGAAATATGAGTAAATGTTTTCAGAGCTGTTTTGCCTTGTACTGTTGATGGTGCCTGCAAAGATTATGCATGTATGAGTTCTCCTTTCCCTGTAGCGGCAGGTGTCTCTGACACTGGGTCAGCACCATCCTGCAGGGATCCTGGGCGTGTGGGGCTGCTCAGTCCTGCCACAGTGTCAGAGGCAACCATGAGCACCTTCCCCCTCATCCTCTCCTCAAAATCATCACTTCTCAGGAGGGTGACTGGTTGAATTGCTGGTTTTTGTCACAGAAAAGGCCAAAGGCACAGAGGGAATGGGATGAGAAGCACAATCCAGCACAGAAGGTGCCTTCTGAGCCAAATTAACTGCAGGGAGTTCAGGCACAGCACGTCCTTTCCTAAGGCCTCTGCCTTGAGCCATTGTGAAGGGGGTGACAGCCAGCCTGTGCCACTCTGTGGAGACACGGATGAGGTCAGTATGACCCCTGCAGTCCTCCATAATTCCCATGCCTTAGTTTCCCTGGCACAATGCGAGAGTGCCGGCACTGACTCTTCTTTAGAAAAGGGGAGAAAAAAATTTAAACAATCACATTTTGGATGCTATGTGGAGCTGTAGGTGGAAAGCTGTTTAATAACATGTAGCAGCGAAGAAGTTTCACAATAAAATCAGGGAAAGGGAGGGGAGTGGGGCAGTTTTTGTGTATCAGCAGTTTGGATCCGTTTTGATATTAATAATTTGGAATCACTCTTTCTTATTATTATTACTGGCATTACTTATTGCTATCTGATTAAATTAATGAAGAGCCTGCTGGCTCCTGATTTGGTGTTCCACGTCCTCCCCTTTGGCAGGCAGTACCTATGCTTAGCTCCAGGCTCCACAGCAGCCTCTTGGACAGTGGGCACTCTGTGGAGACATGGATGGCCTCTTGGACAGTGGGGTTAATTAAAGGCTGCTGGGATTCACCCTGCTCCCCTGCAGGTGCACAGGCTGGTGCAGTCTCTCTGACCAGCTCTATCCATTGCCTGTGGATGCAGGAAGGGTTCTGCAGGGGCAATGGTACCACTGTGGGGAAAATCTGCTTCTAAATCAGCCCTCTAAGGGATGTTTAGCCTCATGGCTCTTGCCTAAAACCTGGCTGGTTTCTTCCTAGCCATAAATAGTGCCTCCTGTCCCATCCCATCAGCCTCCCAGCACTTTCCTGAGACCAGCTTGGCACAGTTCAGTGCCTGTACTGGGGAGCCCTGAGGCATCACTTCTGCTTTCTTAGTCTTTTAATCCAAGTGGGGAAAATCTGCTTCTAAATCAGCCCTCTAAGGGATGTTTAGCCTCATGGCTCTTGCCTAAAACCTGGCTGGTTTCTTCCTAGCCATAAATAGTGCCTCCTGTCCCATCCCATCAGCCTCCCAGCACTTTCCTGAGACCAGCTTGGCACAGTTCAGTGCCTGTACTGGGGAGCCCTGAGGCATCACTTCTGCTTTCTTAGTCTTTTAATCCAAAACAAATTAAAATGGGATTAATGAAACACAGAAAAAAGAGGCAGCACCACCTCACCAACCCCCACCACACCCCAAAACCATGAAGGCATCTGTGAGGATGTTCCACAAAGCAGTGGCACTCGCTCTGTGTGCAGCCTAATCCTGCCAGGAAGCCCAAGGGAATATCCTATCACTTCTTGCTGGCTTTGGCAGGGATGGCACTGGCAGCAGGTGTTCAGACCTGTTCAGCAGCAGCACAGAAATCCCACAAGTCTGGTGAGTTGGCCAAAGATGTCTCCAAGGCCCAGAAGGCATTTCCAAGGAGTGCCTTGTGTTGGGACAGCAAGACTCTGTGCAGCACAGAGAATGGTGTCACTGCTGTGACCATGGGGTATGTACCCAAACAGCAGTGTGTCTGTGTGTGTGTCTGTGTGTAAAACTTCAGAGGACTGAAGAAATAAAAGCAGGAAATGGTTGGCAAGGCTGCAGCAGATATGGGTGAGTAACAAGCTGAGCTGAGCAGAGCACTGGCTCGGACAGATCTAGACAACAGCAAGGGGAAGCAGAAGTTCCAGGGCGTTGTCCAATGCTCCCTCATCCCAGAACCTGCACCTTATGGATGGGGAAAGTTTCACTGAGGACATATGTTGTAGGACAGGTAGGGCAGAACTGGCCTGGGGGATTCAGTCTCACCAAGCAAAATACCTCCAGTATTCCCAAATGTCTGCAAATGCTGCTGTCAGCCTTTGCCATTGCACTCAGCTGTGTCCCACTCCCCCAAGACAATCGTGCAAGCTGAGACCCTGTAGCATTTGCAAGCCTTTGTTTACATACTCCAAGCTTTAAGCACTTGCAATTTTGTGGCCTGCCCCACACACCCTAAAAACTTGTCTTTAGCAGTTATCTCTGGACTTGAAACTCCTGTAAAAACAAAAACAACGGGTTTTGGCTGCTCTGCCAAAGAGTCTCTCTCCGTAAAAAGGAGACTGATTTTTCTCTCTGAGTATAGTGAAAGGTTACAACAATATTTAGTTTGAACTTTCCTGAGATCAGGCATTTATTCTCTCTCACTCTCTCAGTGTGTGCATGTGTACACGGAAAGTACCTTCAAAGTGAGTCAGCATTACTCAAAGTGAATCACTGGTCACTGCTTCTCTGGGACATTCATTCAGTGTTGCATGCAAGATTTCTCTCCCTTCCAAGTCAGGATGGGATTATTTGTGCTGCTTCCAGGCTGCTGTAGACATTAAGGCACTGGTTCAGAAACCAAACAAGGGACTATCTCATACCCGCTGGTATCCTGAGGCGAGCCTTGATGATGGACCACTACTCTAGCAGTAAATGAGAAATAGAAATATTGTTTTAATCTCCCCTCCATCTGCTCTTGCCTACAGTACAGCACCATGGCAATGTTTGTTGCCTCACGAAGCAGCAGCATCTCTAGAGAGCAGCAGTAGAAGTGTCAGAGCTCTGACTTCTCCCCCTGCCTTTAGGTCAGGCATTTCCAGGGCTTATAAACTGAATTTGGAGGGCACCTAAGAGGTGGAGAGGAAAGGGAAAGATCTACATAGCAAGGGATTTGGAGAAGCAGGTTTAATCTCTTAGCTGCTATTTACTTCAGATTCAGTTCTCGGGGCACATCCTGGTATGCACGGATAAGTTTCTGATCCTCTAGGTAAGTTGTTCTTGTCAGGAATTATTTCAAAGCATGTCTTTTCCCTATGACCCACTTTACCCAGTTCATCCCATGGGCACAGGAGCTATAAGCCCTTATTTTTAACAACTGCCCATACAACAGTGGGCTCCTCTGTTGGGGAGGCATTTGATTCCCATTTCAAGAAACCACAGCCTTTAATTTCCATCAGATACCAACTCCCACAGTGAGCTCTTGGTGAGGATCTGTGTCTTCTTTTCATCAGTCTAATCCCTCTCCAAGGAGTGGTGACACTGCTATGTCCCATGTTTGCAGCCAGTAATGCCATACCATCTCTCCCTCAGCTGTGGTACCTTCCCAAAAACAGCCAGGCTGTCTCTGCTGCATGGGTGACGCCTCAGCTGTCTCCAGAGAGAGGTCCAGCATGGTATCTTAACCATGCGGAAGGAAGGAGACCACATCTTGCCTCACCCACAAGGCTCCTGGGCCTCCTAGGACTTGACACAGGTGGAGATGTCTCCTTGGTACTGCTTCTCAGTCCCCATGACAGAGTCCAGCTCTTCTTGAAATACAGTGTGTTCCCTGCACATGTCCAAGGAGATAACCGATGTTGCAATCTTCCTCCTCAGGCCTCAGAGCACATCTGTGATGGCAGCGGTGACCTTGGTGTGAAGCTGTCTTGTACCTCATCCTGTTTCCTTAAAACAGAAGTGTGGAAGAAACCCCAAATTTGGTTTACTTTGTCAGACAGAAGTGACCCTATTTCACGGAGAGCAGGTGAAAAGCATGAGGTTTTGTGTGCTTTCAGTTTCTCCCAGCAGTTCCACATTCAGTACAACTGCAGGAAAGCACATTTGTGCTCGATGTATGCTCAAGGAAAGGTATGACTGCGGGCCGGCTGGTTTGCCAAGCCAGGTCTGGTGCCAGGACAGAGGCCATGGGCTGCTTCCTCCAGCTCAGGTCAGCCTCAGTGGCTCCACTGCACTGCTTTCTAATCCAAGATGGATGGGATAGATGACAGATGGATGGGTAGTGGGCAGTGCCTCCCCCGACCGTCTACTTAAATCAAGTTTGTTAAGTCAACCCTGAGGTTTCAACTCCTTCTAAAGGCGGGTGCAGCTGAGGATGGATGATGCGGGTGGTGAGGAGGATTGCCCTCATGAGCTGGGCTGTTTCTTTTTTGTCTGTTTTTGTCTGTTTCTTTTCTTGTTGCCCCCAACAAGAGGCTCTTGGGCTCACTTGAGAGCTGGAGTGGTCCCATGTGCTTGGTGCCAGTGGGAGAGGGAGAGGTACCCAGAGAATCTGTGGAGTTCAGTGCAGCCAGCAGGGAGAGGGCAAGGAAAAGCCCTGCTGGGATGTGGCTTGAGGAAAAAAAAAAAAGAAAAAGGAGAGAGAGGCAAGCAAACAGTTAAAGCAGGGATGAGAACTCTGGCATTTACAAATGACTTGGCATCGCATCCGCCACTGGATGCGGTAACTGACACAGAGTTTCCAGCAGCCTCACGTGTCCCAGGGAGAGTGGTGAGTATGCCCAAGATGCCTGCTGCTTTAGTCACTTCACTTCCGGCGAAAAGACAACATCCTTTACAAAGATTTTTTTTCTGGGTTTTTTTAAAATTTCTTTTTAAAGAAACCGATTCTGTGTGGGCCGTGAAGGGACTACACCTATTGGAGTGTTGTTGGGACAGCATATCTGTGCTGTGTGGGGAAAGGCAAGAGGAAATTGGCGCTTATATCCTTTAACCTTTGGACATTCAGCATGCAGATGAGTTGTTGAAAAAGTTTATATTCCTGGGATTGCATACAGGGTGGTATCAGGCACTATTTTCTCTTGTGTTTTGCTGAAGGGAAAAAAAGCCTGCTTTGTGCTTCTGAAAGCAGCAGCAACTCCGTCATCATCACAGGATCATCCTGGACACTGTGTTTTCATGTAACAAAATTGCATGAAATTTTTTCCTCCACACACTGATTGCAAAATTCCTTGGATGCAAAGGCAGGCATAAATTTAACAGTCCAGAAATTTTGTCAGCTGAGGTTGTGAGAGCAGAGAAAGGGAGAAATCCAGATGACCCTTTAAAGGTGAAGATATTGTGGGAGGAGGCACTAAGAAAGTCTTGGTTTGGGAATAGGTTTAAATTAAAAGCACAAGCCTATAAGTAAACCTGAAAGCCAGGTACCTAAACCCCATTTGGAATCAGGTTTGTGATGTCTGAGAAGCAAAGAGAAAGTTAAACCAACCACAGAATCACAGTTCTGTGGCACAACATCTCACATGGTATTTGACAGCTGTCCAGGCTTAAACCTCCTTAGGAGGTGAGTGCAGAATTCAGAGAAGAATAGGCTCTCCACTGAAGGATGCAACTTTTTATACCTGTTCAATCCTCCTAAAAAATTAACTTACTGATTTCTTGTCAATCTTTTTAAGGATATGCTGTTAGATAGTTTAAGAGTTATTTCAATTTTTAGCCAATCGTAGTAGCTTTCTAAGCTCTCTTTTTTAATATTATCTTATGAACTTTTTTCAGATTTCCTTTTTCTTTCCAGCAGGTAGAAAACAAGAGACATGCTTGACCGCTGATATATTTGCTATGAAATGTTAATAAATGTGGCTGCCAGCTCCTCACAAGGTCATGAGATGGTGGAGAACTCTTATGTTTTCACGTGCTCCACAGTCCATTTTTA
>WEIT01003895.1:465-25084 GCA_013389985.1 Dryoscopus gambensis
AAAACTACAAAAGCTGCAATTGTTTCCAAACGTACATAAATTAACTCCAGTGCCTCAGAGAGATTCACACTGCAACACCTGTCACAGCCAGATGTTTTTGTTTGTTCTGTAGGAGCAAACTCAATGCTTTCAACAAGAAGGGAAAACTGTCCTGGTGGTTTTTGGTTAAATGGGGAATTTTAATACATCAGTCTGCTTATGTATATATCTGCAGTCTCATCTATCTATTCAGAATTAGCTTACATGTGAAATCATAATTTTGTTGGTACTTTTTTGAGTTTGGGCATTGTTTCTTTTCTTTATACAGGCAATGTGACCTGCTAGAGCCACTTAATTTTGAGCACCTAGAAAAAATTCTCAGCCCAGAAAGACTCGGGCATAGAACTATCTCAGTTAAAATGTATCTGAGTCAAGGTCATGTTGCCATGGAAGTGCACAAGAAATTGCCTTACTACTGCTTATACTGTGATTCTTATATTAAATACAAGAAAAACATATGAAGTCAGATTTATAGAAACAAATTATATTATTTTACTGACTTAGTATGCTGTGGTTGAGTTCCAGTAAGGAACACACTGCTTACTATGAGAGCAAGGAGGGGAGCTACTCTTTCACCCAAAGAGTGCATTCAGTAAGCTAAACTATTATTAGTATCTTTCTTCAGTCAGGTAGCTAGAAAGTAAGAAGCAACTTCTTCTCCATTAGACAGAAGTGGGAAAACTCACCTATATTTGATTCACAGCTGCAAGTAACATCTACAGCTTAATTCAAAACTTCAAGTCAATACCGAGATAAGAGGGAAAATGTCAATTGTTTCCAAGAAGGCCAGGTGACACTTTGTCAGCCCAGCTGTTCCTTAAGAGAATACGCACAGATAAAATACTTCTAGAAGTAGCTGATCTTGATTTCTCTGATCTCTGGCTGCTTGGAATTTTCTTTCTACGTTTAAGGGTGATAAGCATTCATTAGGAAAACCCAAGCAAGTCTGCAATGATTCTTCACTCTGGCACAGAGAGGAGACTCAACTTCTTTTGTGTGAATAAAGCTACAGTGACGAATTCACACACTAACAATTACTGGGTGAATTTTTGACTCTGTAAGAAGCCATCAGTGTACCCAGGTATGTCTTTTTCTTGCAAGTTACACAATTTAGATTAGCAGTACCTAAAATGCTCAGCTGCAGAGGGTTGTTTTCCTCTAATAAGTGGATAAACTTCCCAGCACTGTGCTATTGTCTCAGTGGAAATATACCTCCCTACAGGTTACAGCTAGAGAGATTTGCAGCTTATGCTTTAAACTCATTTGACTTCCTAAAGAGTAAATCATTAACTAGATTGATCACTACATTGATGGGCCATATAACTGGGACAAACAAAAGTTAAACAAACATCCCTTTTTCAGCACTGGGAACTCAAAGACATTTCCTTATGAGACCAGGACTTGAAAGCTTCCAGGTGAGATCAGTGTTCAAGGGGTTTTGGGCCAATCAATGTAACAATCACTTGTTATAGTTAACAGAGAAAAGCACTAGCAACACACAGTGTACCTGCAGAAAGCCAGACTTGAAAGCAATGAATTATGCATCATTTCCCTACTAGATTTAAACCTTCCCTGAACTGTAGATTCAGCGGAGAAAGACATCCCCATCTATGTTTGGCTGAACTTCTAAAAACTCATAATAAAATCCTCTGTTCCTTTATTTTGTAATTTGTAACTTCTAAGATCCAGACAGCACCTGGGCTTTTTATTAACAGTAAGCCTACACAAGGAAAATTAAAATTACTTAAACTATATTGCAGCATTTCAGTTGGTGTGTTTTAGTGCAGGTAATAGACTTTGTGGTGAAAATTATAAGCTTCAGGAATTTTCCTAGCAGACTAAGAAACAATTTACTGCTTTATCCTGTGTTTTATCCCTTTTAGATTCTATTAATAGAAAAGACTCATGGTTACAATCTTAGTTTCTCTGAATGAATGAACCCAATCCAGTTCACAGGAGACTTTAAAGTGTTGCTAACTATAGTGCTTTTCTTCTCAAATAGGTAAGATCTTCATCGTTTCAGGAGCCAGTTGGATGTGAATCTCCTCTGTTATCAAGAGACAATAAAACCAAAGAGGCTGATGAACTCTTTCAAGGACCCATTTGTAATACAACCTTCAGTAGGGTTTATTCTCCCAAACTTAAAGTGAGCACAGACTGGGAAGTGTTATCTGTCTTTTCTCTTCAGGAAAGGTGCAAGTTTCATCTGCAGACAACTTAGAATACTGTAAATTTTTTCCTATGGTAAAAGTCCCTATTCCACCCAGGATCTCCTAGCACGTTTAATTATTTTAGTTTCATCCTTGTAACTGAACAGTTTGACTACTAGCTGAATAATATGGGCACATAAGAATCACTGAGAAATGCTGTTTATCATCACTGAACACAGCAGCATCTCACAGAAGACAAAATAAATAGCAGATGTCACTAATCCATCACTGTGTTCCCATCCGCAAATACTACAGGTCAAAATCCTCCAAATTGCAGCTGTTCAGTGACTTCCATTTGAATAAGGATTCACTGCTATAACAAGGAAAATTTTTCCCCTTGTTATCTTATGTATGTATGCGATAGCTTTTATCACAACAGTGAAATAAAAAGAAGGCTTGACAGGTATATGGGGGCTGGTATTCAGCAGAATTCCCCAGAGCTCCGTTTTGCAAATTCACTCATGCATGATGCCCCAGTATTCAACAAAGACTTAAATACACAGTAGTAGCTTAAGTTAAAAATATTGGCACTGTGTCCGCAGCAATTTTGAGTGAACTCACAGAAGCATGCACATGGGACATAAGGCTTGAGATGTAACTCTTCCCTTTTCCATTGTTTCTCTTATGTGGTTTAGAGAACATTTTTTCAACATTCTTCACATCCTCCCCTTCCCACCACCCCCAGAAATGGGGGTGACATTTAGTTCTCCCAACCATGAACTTGTGGAATTAATCACACACAGTGCTAGTGCAGGAAAATCCTGTTTCCTGAGAGCAACCACAGAGCTCTGAGCACCAAGGTTATGTTATGACATGCAAGCTGGCATTAAATCCACCCTAAAGTTCAGTTCATGTAAGAGTTTACCACCATATAAGATTTTACTGGTGGTTGCTCAAATTGAGTGACACAACAACCTGCCTAACAGATCCTCTCCTCCAGCACACTGTTCTCCCTGAGGGAGGACTACATGGGCATCAGAGCTTTATCCTCAGATTATTCAAACCAAAAAGGCAAGTTTGAAGAATTTCAGTTTCCTCTGCAGAAATTCTCACTTGTTCCTGCCAAACAGCTACAGGTTTCTGCTGCCTCTAGGCCAAAACAGTCTGACAGAAGCACTTAGTTTTGAAGTGCCTGGTAAGATGGGATGTTTCTCAGTTCTTACCAATGAATTTATGTCTCCTCTGTGTGCCACAAGCAGGATTCCAAAAGCTACCGCCACCAGGTTAAAAAAGACGAACAAACACAATTTAGCAGGATCCTTGACACTGCTGCTGCCATAGAGGGGTACATAAACCACCCCACAAAAGCACTTCTCGGAGTTTCACAGTTCACAACTTCACACTTGAGAGTTTTACCTCACCCGTAGTCCCAGAGATCTTTGCCCTGAATACATTAGATGTGAACTGGACAGGGCATGGAAGTGGCTGCACGGGTTCTGCAAAGGGGGCTGCCACCTCTGAGATGTCATTGCTCAAAGAGCTACTCAATGTTTGTACAGTAGCAGCCACAAAAAAAATGGGACTGAACTCATGAAAATGGACATTCTCCTCAGGGAGATGGCTGCACAATAAAGGGACTGAAAGACATAGGCTGACATCACGAGAAGAGTTTAACTCCCAGATCATTAATCTATATTTTCAAGGCTTCTGCAGTATAAAAACACAATGCTTTTTAGACTCTCTGAATTCCCTCCCTGTTGGTACCTTGAGTTGACGAATTAAATTGTTTCATAAATTACAGTTTGTTAGTGTTGTGCAACAGATTATAGATGGCACCTACAGAAGGCATAAAAAATACAGAAGGAATGGGAACAACTACTGCTATTCAGATCTGCAGCACACAGGTTGCTTTCAGCTCTGGAGAGCAGAGGGAGGGCACAGGTTCCTTTCCCACTAGGAAAATAAGTATTTTAAAGTCCTCTCGAGTAGAACTTTCATTAGGGATGGTCTCTCCACTAGATTTTGTTTCTAGCCCAAACACTTACTTCAAACCAGAACATATCATATATTGCCTTGATTATCTAGGTAGCAAGCATTATGCACTGTTGTTGGCACCACAAGAAGCTGTCCCCTTGGCAGATCTGAGCTGTCAGTCACAGAGAAGCTATCCAGGGAAAGCCCTGCTGAGAAATCCCAGTCTGTTCTGTCAGCAGCAGCACTGTGGAAAACACCGAGAGCCAATATCCCACACAGCACCGAGGCAAACATGCGCTGACCGTCTTTCTCCTTCCCTACACCTCAGCTCCACCAACAGCTCACTCAGACCTTTCCCAGCCTAATATATCAGACCCCCTGACACCACCAGCTATAAAAAGGCCAGGGAGGGAGCTAGCTAAATAAATAACGCCAGCAGATCTCCTTCACATTGAACTGGTGCAAATGGAAAGCAGGTTTTATTTCTCCTTTTCCCATTAAATCCATATCATCACTCCATTTGACGTGCCACCCATAAGTTTATATTGATGAAGTCTATTTCAACTACATTATGTTAAAAGACAAGGCTATTGCAATGAGGTGACAAAATCTCCAGCAATTAAAGAAAATCTCAGTGAGGAAGTGGATGGATCATTCAAGGTTAATACATTTATTCTGAAGGCAGATAGGACTTACCAATAAAATTTTTACCCCACATAAACTCTTAATAAGTAGTTCCTGTATAAAACTTTAATCATTTAATGAGCTTCTGCCTATCCTGAAAAAAGACATCAAAAGGGGTTGGACAAGCCTTCTGTAGCAAAAACAGCTGGCAATGAAAATTTCCAGGACAACTATAAGATTCTAAAATTCTTCCTATTATTTTATTTATTCAAGTTGATCAAAGACATTAACTACGAATGAAAAGCAACTCCAAGTCCTGTAAATGAGTTTGGTTTAGTGTCCAACCTTACGACCAGATATAACAGTAACATAAATTACTTTGCAAGTGCTTTCAGTGTAGAGGTTTCTCCTAAAGTCTGGGAAAAAGTCCTGATATGGTAAAGTAAGAATGTGAAAGTAAAAATAGCATTTCTCTTACAGCAAGAAATGAGAAATGGATAGTTTTTTCTTTTTCTTCTTTTTTCAGGGAGGAGAAAATGTCAGAGTTTTCTTGTTGTCTCAGGAAAGCTGATGCTGGCAAGCACCTTTTGTTTCATAACTGCAAATACAAGGCATGAAATCTGATCTTTCGTCAACATGAGACCAGTTCTTGAGGTCCAGAACTATTTCTGACCAGACCCTGCAATATAATAGAAACTGATTTCACTAAAACATTTCTGTTCTGAACATTTGAAGGCAAGCCACACATCTGTTAGTTACCTGCAACTTGCTTATTCAGTTCAGTCGTCTGAAATTTGAAAGCAGTGAAAGATGTGTGTGACAATTACAAGCATGGTAATCTCTGGCATTCCTGCACCGCCTGGTGGGAACTGTACTGCCACATTAGTGTTCACACCCGGCTGCACGACTCCAAAAGCCACAGCAGGTTGGGCACCGCACCACGGTAACACAGTTACACTGAGCTACATGGTTTCGGACAACCAGGAGTGTTTGATCAATACTTAGTTGTGCAGTGGGGTAATAGTTACAAAGCACACGTCCTGCTTCCTTTACTTGGGCACGCAGGCGTGCACACAGACATGGATATGTCCTTCTGCAGCTTCTGTCTCTGGCAGCCTACCCATGCTTCCACAAGGTTTACTTGCACTTCTTGGGTGTGGAAAGCAGCGAAAGCAATGCGGAAAGCGTTATTCATTTCCTGTAACACCTTGCTACTCACACCTGAGGAGATTGTGGATGGGGAACCTTCACCTACATGCCCCTGTCCGGTCAGATATGTGAAAATGAGCTGTGAACAGTCTGGTTACTGCTGACTTGCAAAACAACAGTCAATATGATGTGGGAACCTACAAAACCTAATGTTCCCTAGGCACACACACTGGGTGATTAGCTGTAAGACCGCAGCACACACGTTGCTTCCACAGTCTGTCTGAGTCAGCCCTCTACACAGAGAGCTGCATTTTTCTATAGTCTTCTGCGGATTCTCCATTCAGTCTTTTCATGACTTAGGGGATGACAAGACCCTTAGGTTTTGTGCTGGGTTAGCTTCTTTTAATTCTCCTTCCCCAAGGGAAAAGTCTTCACTCACAAATAGCAAAGCAACTTCAACATAGTATCTGTGATCAAATCAGAGGTTAATTGTCTCTATTGCCTGTGTATTTCATAGCAATTAAAGCTATAAAATCTGTATTACATACAGTACAATGTAACTCAACATCAACTAGAACACAGAAGTGGTTTACTGGGGTGCTTATGCAGCCACCAACCAATCCAGTTTCTGTCCCGTAAAACTAGAAATGGCAGCTTGGCCCACATTTGCCTTAAGTTGATTTGTATCACCTTGCCCAGATCAAAAACCTGGCTGCTAGGATTTTTCATCAGAATAATTATTTTACAGAATATAGAGATTTTTTAGGGTACATCCTGATGGTTAGCACTTACACATGATGTTGGATCTCCATGTACAGGTCCTGAGATGATGCCCTTCATAAAGATTTGGCCGTGTGAGCTCAGGATCAGTGCAGAGACAGCACAGCCCACTGGCAGCCCCTCTTCCCTTGTGTCCCTGCAGAGTGGCTGCCACGCGTGCTGGAGAGGTGACAACCCAGCTGGGGCTTGTCCCAATTCATGGGACCTACTTTCCAGCTAGAAACTTACTGCTTGGCCTCTGCGTGATCCACTGCTCCTGCCACATTCCATCTTCACCATGGGCTCTGCTCATCCATGCCCACATCCCAAACTATGGGTGACTTCCCACTTAAACAGCAGCCCATACCCAAGGAGGCATCTCATGTCAGGGACTGGGGCTGCTTCAGGCGCCCATGGCTGCTTGCTCCTGGCCAGGGGGTGGGACACGCTCTGCCTGCCCACAGGGAGCCCCCACTGTTCCCTCTCCCTGGTCCTCACAGTACCCGACACTCTAATGCAGAATTCTTGCCTTTTATTACATTTTTTACCATATTAAGAGGCAGTTGTAGTGGTTCAAGTAAAAAGGAATTGGTCCCCTGAGACGAATGTGTAATGATTTTCTTTGGACGGAGGAAGGGAAATTCATTTTTAATTGAATAATATGAGAAAAGAAGCCTTACATGTGCTAATTTGTTGGACTCAAATGTGTTTAGACTGGGTTATAGGGATGTTTTGACTTTGGGTAATTAGGGTAATTGGAGAAAACAGCTGGACTATTTTGACACTAAAGATTTTGATATGGGTAAGGTCACTGTGACACTAAGATCATGCAAGTGATATAAATGTAAAGGAAATTGCACAATGAAAAAAAGCAATTTTCTATATAACACCAAAGATACCTTTAAAAATACACTAATAAAATAGCTTCAGGTTTTTCAAAAATGGATCTTTGTAGACATCTCCCAAATCACATCTTTATACTTCTACAGATGATCATATCTGCCACACAAAGAAGAGTGTGAGTATGAAACAGAAAAACAAACTGTGATAACAAAATAAACAGTTTTATTTTATAAGTGTTTGGCTTTGGTAATAGTTACATAAGGACTTTTTTCCCCTGTTTCTGAAGGAATAAATCTACAGCTGTCTGAACATTTTAATATGCCTGGTCAGAAACAAATTTAGCAAAAGTAACAACCAAAAACTTGACCTGTCTTATTTCAGCCTCTTGTTAATAATTCAAAATTCAAATGTCAATTTGTCCCATACTTCAGATGTACCTACAAGACTGTCCTGCATGGCATGAAAATTAACCAGTATTTGTTATGTCTGCAAGTGTTTCATGAATAGAGCCTGATTTTGTAAGATATTTCAAGGCTGAAAAATAAGATCTGCAAAATCCTTGGACATTTTAGCTACTCTGTATTAAAGCTATGATTTTTCTGAACAGAGGGCTTGATATACTGGTTTTGAAATGAACGACATTTATGATATACATCAATTCTTTCATCAGAAATAGATATTGTCATATTAAAAATGTCAGAGGAACTTCTCAAAAGAAGAAATTTGCAAAAAAAAAAGTCAAGAGTGAATATTTCTATATTGTCTTCAATATTAAAATAAGATGGTGTGATTGCTAACAAGACGCTAAGTCAGAGAAGTTGCAGAGTTTGCTAATTTTGCAGAACACCTTTCAGGTTAGAAAAGATTCACAGAAGTAGAATCAGTTCATGAAACTTTGAAAACTGTACTGACTCCTGTTTAGCAGATAACCTGTTACTGATACAAAACTATAATTATAGTAGCCTGTAGTTTCACCCACGTTACACTGCGAATGAAATACTGCTTCTTGAAGTTCCTTCCAATTAAACCCCTTCTACTTAAAAATTGCTAGATTTCCTGCATTTTTGTCTTCCGACAGCTCTCACTGGAAGCCAAGCTCTTTTGCATTACTACACATCTCTGAATTACAATGAGTGCTTCTCCATCTCCTTAAGAATATTAGCATTTTAAACACAGAATTTCAGTAAAATCCACCAAGTTTACAGAAAACTTTAAACAGAAGAGCTATTTGGTAAGAACCATTTTCTCTAGAGATACATTTCATAGGCAAATTGCCTTTTAAAAAACTTATCTTAAAAAGCCCAAATTTCCTGTTCTTTCTCTCTTTATGCTAATATAGTTTTTAATCACTTGTAGTTTTGATCACATCATTCTCATCATGAGAGAAAACATTCAGCCATTCACTATGGATACAAAAATGCTGCTAGCAAGAACTTTTCTTGCTGCTTGCTATCCCGTGAGAGACTTTTCTCTCTCACGGAACTTATCAGTAGAGTTTTTGTAAGCTATGGACACCTGCAACCTTGCTAATGTTTTTTATAATACAGTAGGAAAATATTTTGCTGTAGGACTTCAGCCAATCACCCTAAAGGGGTGGCTGACCAACTGACCAATTACACCATGAAACAAAAAGTCTATAAGAAGAGTTGTAAAATAATGAAATAAATCATTCCTGCACCTGAATTCCTGCCTGCTGCATCTCTCTTCTCCTCCAAACTGCCGCAGGAGATAGCATCAATTCAGCTAATCAGATTAGCTAGCAGAGATTTCACATGCTTTGTTACTGGTAACAATTTTTTTAAAAAATCTTAGATAATGAAAAGCCATCTATCCATAAATGAAGGAGATTAGTTGAAAGCAAACAAAAAGACCAAAAAAAGGAGTCAGTACATGCATGTGCATGATTTGGGCAAGAGGAGAGCACTTTCTTTAGGCTGCCTGGAGCTAGATGGCTATCTTGTATATGATATTGATTAACACATTCTTCTTCTTTTGTGCTTTTCTTTTTTGATCCTTCAGAAATATATGTACCTATCTTTGGATATGTGTGACTCTTCTCGCTCTATTTTTCAGCCCATGCTGTAGCTGATATAATTTTTGGCCTTTCACAAATGCTCTTTGAGTAGATAAGGAAGCCATCCTTTTCACCAACCCAGTTTTCACTGGCTCCTGAAGAACTACAGAGATGATGGTAAATAAACAGCAACAACTGGGCAACTGCAACTGTGCCTCACATGTGAGGCTGTTCTTAGGCTCAGCCATCAATCAGAAACACAGCAGTGATTTGCCAGTCATCCAGGAATAAAGCAGAAATATTTGCCAAAATTGTTTTGAACCTGGTTGTCTCCTGTGGTTCTGAGAGGCATTACAGGTACACTGTCACCACTCTGGCCTTTACCGGGACATAGGGATTGTCTACCAATTCCTAATATATATTTTCTAAGAGAAAGGGGTCCCCAGACAAATTCCCAAACAACCTACTACATACAGTGGGACTGCACTTCACCACACAGATCAGCCGCTCTCCACAGGATAAGGGAAGTGTCCATAATGAAGCTGAGTGCAGATGACAAATTATCCCTAGGGTTACAGAGTCCTGGGTATGTATTTTATTAGGTGATGAGCAGAAGAAGGGTAACATCTGGATTCACAGTCCATCAAGCTAAATCTGCCAAGTGTTTAATTCAAGTTCAGTTTATTTGAATAACACCATAACAGTTAAATGGGTTCCCATGGCACAGATCCCAATGCAATATGGAAAATGAAATAGCAATATTGCGATAGTGTTCACCTTTGACATGAAAAATGCAGTGAAGGAAAAGGTTTATCTGAGAGATGGCAGACAGTCAACAGCTATTCAAGATAGCAAAACAGCGAGCAGCAGAGATCTCTGGGCTAGAAAAAGCTTAAAACCTTGATCAATGTGCTACCACACAAGTGACCTGAACACTGAAAGACCAGTCTTTCTTTTCATAGTATCATTCACAGCTTCAGGTTAATGGACACAAGGGAGTCCTGGCCTCCTTAACTAAAATAACAGTTTTTATTCACACAGTTGCTAAGACAGAGGCTGCCTGTTGAAAACAAACACCCATGTTCCATGTTTTCATGTGCAATCTGCAGGAGTTTTAACACAATGTGCAAGCACCTTTGGACAACATGGAAGGTTGTCAGCTAAGGAAGCACCAGCTAAGCAGCAGGAACCTCACCTGATATAATGCAATCAAGCTCAGGCAGGATTCCAGGCCATGGGGGACAGCAGGACTGATTGAGAGGCATGAGCTTGGAAAAAGAGTGCATTGTGAAACCAATGCACACTGAATGGGCTTGCCCAGATAATGCAGTCAGAATGAATAACAGGTATTTTAGCACTCCCAGTTTCACGAGCTTTTCTTAATGATTACGTTGAGGAACCATACACATACACAACCTTAGCTCTAATTTAAAAGAGCTGTATGTGCAGATAGTCAATATCACTGAGGCAGTGTGAATCATTAAGCCTTACAGGTTGCTTGCAAGAAAAGAATTTTACAAAAATGTATGCATGTTATTTATAGCCCATTTTATTTATAACCCATTTTATTTTGAAACAAACATATTGGTTTTGAGAGGTAAAAAGAAACATGAAAAATCCTGAGACGAGTTTTTTTCTTCACACATTTTCGGCATGAGCAGAGCTCCCTATTCTGTTGACTTTAATTGCTGTCTCTTCCAGGTTCTGCTCACTTCTATTTCAATTCAGCCAGTGCTTCCACCATGCTCAGGTATCTATCAGCCAATCTGTGGCTCACCAAACGAGTCTTTGGAGCCTACATTGAGCATGTTGTTTAAGAACAGCTGTGTCTTGGAAGAGATTGTGCCTTTGCCACAAAGATCAAAACTATCACTTTCACAGAAAAAAAAAAGTTGGACTGATAGTCTTTCAATAACAGCTTTGGTGGATATGGGATTTATCAACCTCCTATTGAGAGTGAGCTATATTTGCCCTAAAAAGTGAACGACAGGATTCTAACAAGTTTAATTTCCCAAATTAGTGGCTACTTCAGTGGACCTTTCGGTTCTGTAACCACATGCATTTGTCAACAATATGTAAGAAGGACAAATATGACAACAGGGTTGGTTAAAGGAAGTAAACACCATCCAGCAGCAATAAAGAGCAGGGAGAGGTGATTTTATACTCTATGTACCCAGCATATGCCCAGTGGTATCCTTTCAATCAACTTCTACCTGTATATACAAAAAGCTGAAACATGTGTCTGCTATGAACAGCACCACCACCCAGACCCATACAAACTAACAGATTTTGTCACATCTCCAAGGCTTCAAATCCAAATATGCTCACTGACAGTTTCAGGCACTTTGATTATCTCCAAGCTCCTCTGCACACTCCTGCCCCTATGGGGTAGACCCATAGTTTCCCTTGTTCCAGACTCAAGAGGACAGACACATGTCCAACTTTGTCTTGCTCAAACTCCCACTGGACTCAGCAGGATGTTATGGAGAAGGTTGGACACACCCATTATAAAAACTGTGGAATATTAGAATTGCTATTATGCAAACCCTCCTCTGGGACCCATGTACAGCTGAACCTGCAGCTCCTGTATCCACAACACATATGACATGACTGGAGATCTCCACTTCAGCTGAGTGTCTGTCTTAGGCATTTCTGCTCTCCAAGTCACACAGGGGTGTGCAGAAGAAAACTGATATTCCAGAGGGCCAGGACAGAAGCTGCAGTTGCAACACCCCTCTTTAACAGGAAGGATTGAAGCACAGTGAGGCAGAATAATTTCTGATCTTTAGAAGAGTTTGTTGGCGGGAAAAACCATCTCACTTCCCCTCACCCATACTACTTTGCCATTTGAACTGCCTTGCAGACACCTGACACACATCACACAACTTTTTAATCAATACAGGACACAGAATGTGTGTATATGACATACGCAGCCCTCAGGCCATTTCACAGTCATGACGAGTGAAAGGAAATTAGGTAATTAGCTCCTTAGCTATACTTTGACAACAGCTTCTAAATCTCACTCCACTGAACAGTTTTCTAGCAAAAACAGAAGCAGTAAAAAAATAATCACAAAGTTTTAAAAGATGTTGACCTTTATTCAAGCAAGAAACACCAGGTATGAGAAGGAGAAAGCATGTAGTCCTGCCTCTCTCAGGCACACACGCACACCTGCTTTGCTGTTGCTGACAGCAGATAGCTGCAGGGCTCTTCCTGAGAGACATCCTGCATACCACAAAAGAGCTGGAGAGTATGAACTGTGACCCCCTTCAGCTTTGATAGACTTGTCATTTCTTTCAAACTCTTCCATCCATCATGCACACTCTTTCTAAAGTTTAACTCAATTTTATGAACATCCCTGGAGGGAATTTCATTGCATCTCTGACACTGTTTTAATTGCTGTCAGGTGGAAACAGTGAGTTTATACATGTGATTAGTCCTATTTGTAACCTCCTAATTTCATTGGACACTTCTGGTTGCTTCTTACTTGCATTAAATGAGTATGATTTCCTGATATGGTTGTAAAATGAATCTCACTTGGGAGCTTCCTCACCTCCAGGTGTATAGAGAAGACTCAGGATAGCAGTTTTAAAGAAATAATTTACTTTTGTAACAAGGAAAGATACTATGTGACCTTTTGATTTTTCCTGTCATAATAAGCAATGCTGGCAGTAAAAGCTCTATTCGCTCGTTTTTTAGGATGATAATCAAGGGAGCTACTAAAATAAAACCAAATATTGCCTGAGGCAGTTCCTGAAGTGACCTGATCTGAGATTTGAAGGGAGATGCCATTCTTTTTGTTCTTTTCAGTCTTTAGATAGCACAAATTCATCAACTAACAAACATAGCTGCCCTGTAGCTCGTCCAACACAGTCAAAACCTAACAACTTCAAAATCTCGTCAAAAGAAAACTAACACTAGACTCCTATGCATCATTCCCTTAGACCAAAACACACAAACAAAAAATAACAGATCAAAGCAGTCAGATCAAATTGCATAAACTTCAGGGGGAAAAATATTTGACATTTTGGTTATTAACCCCAAGGAAACTTTTAGCTTTTATGGGGGTTTTCCAATCACTGCTGGAAAACAAAAGGAAGAAAAGCTTTGCATGGGACGTATATAGTTCAACCCTGTATACACATATATGACTGATACGGGTAGCCTTAAGATAGGAGATGGCAATCTAGGAAATTTATTACAGCCAATGGATCCAACATTTTGAAGCCCCAGGAAGCCTATAGGAAGTTCTGTGCTTCTTGATTATGCCTGACACCTTGCTGAGTTTGTCAAGAGAGCCTTTGGACTGGGTTTCCCAGAGGGTTGTTGGTGCTGCTGTGATGGAAAAAGAGAGTATACTGCAGAGGTGGTGAGCGTAGCAGCAAGAACGGCTCTCAGCTCTTTGCTCTGCACTCACAGGATGGAAGCATCTTTCATCCAGACCCTTCTTATTTTCTCCTTTGAAAGGTAGGGAAGGGCAGTGGGTAGAGAAGCTTCCAGCTCCATCTGACCTACATGCAAAAATAGGAAGAGGCATCCAAATGTTCACATTGTTCTTTGGAGGAAAGACTAGGCTGCATTGATTCAGGGCTCTTTTTATTTAGGGGAGAAAGAGTTTTGCACCATGAAAGGAAACACATACCACAGCCTGAGAACCCCGGCTCTAGGGCAATGATAAGGTTGAAACACTAAGGTCTCACAAGTCAGGAAATACCAAGCAGATGACACTTGGGTCTCTGCACTGTGCAGAACACTTTGGCCAGCAGCATGACAAGACCAGAGAATAGACAATTTTGCTGATCACTTCCTGTAGTGTTGAATTGATTGCTCCAATTCTTTACAAAATGTAGAGTAGGATCAAATATCTGTATTTGTGTGTATGTGTGTGTGTATATATACATACATATATGAAAGTCTACACAAAATAACCAGCTTGGATAATTTACAGAGGGTGTAAAGAACCAGACTGTGGCCACAACTGCCTGATGAGCTCTACTATTTCTATATGCTCCATTATTTGTGTTCAGTCTTGCCTGCAAGAAGGGGTCATTCAAGATTTACTCTTATTTATTACTGAACTCGAAAATGATGGTCGACCAAGAAGGCAAACCAGGAACAAGCCTCTTTTGCCCAAAACATTGTACAAACACGAAGAGCTTACAGTCTATACATACAAAAGGCATGTAAACACTGAAGATGGACTAAGGAAAGATCAACTGGACAGGCAAGGAGAATATTGGAGTAAAATCTACAGTGGCCAGAGAGAGCCCAGTCACAAATCTGAGTCCCAAAGGATGCCAGTTTCCAGGTCCTCTGGGCTCACTCCTAGCAGCAGTGTTTCAGCTAGCTCTTTTCTTTGCTTTCACCTCAATACTACACGTATTGTGAACCGGTGATTATCTCACCAGTCACTCTATCAAACCAGCAGTGCTGTGTCCACTGAGCTTTAGTGTGTCTCTCACCAGCCACAAAGATGCAAAAATTCATCTCTATCAGCCGTTTAGTCTCGGTGTCAGATCTGGCTTTGCCATCTAGTAGGAAATGCTCTGACTCTCTCATTGCCATACATCTCTCCAGGTCTTGCATCTAATGAACATTAACACTGACACCTCGTAAGAGAAGTACTTGATATCCATTTTGCAGTGGAGAAAATTGCTGCACTAGTTACAGACAAGCAGACATTTGAGCTCTGCTTTTTGCCATTCTCCTTTCAGAGTGAAATCAATTATCCATGCATGAATATTGCCTTGTAATTTTATTGCAAATTAATGGAAGTCCATCATCAAGCACTGACAGAACTTTTGCTCTGGGAGTCATTCAGCACCTGGAAAAGGGAAACTTAAACAGAAGAGCAATTTACAAAATGAACACTTCTTTCAAAAAAAATCTTTCCCTTTCTCTCAGAAATGTAATTTATGGAACCTTTCAAGAAGAAAACATGATGGAAAGATAAAACCTCCCGCTCAAAGTTCAGATTTGCAACTAAATCCACTTAGGCTGAAATCTATCAAAAATTTGGCATGCTTGGAAACTGCCTTCCCAGGAGGATATGGTCTGAAACACAATCCCATTAAATACAGTGTGAAAAATAAGTTGTCCACTTTGTTTTGTCTTGCCCACTAGAATTTATGTAATAAATGCTGCAAAAAGAAGCAGTATGGATACATGCAATGAAATTAATATGCCCTATGCTTTCTGCAGACTGAACCCCTTCTCATGTCTCATGGCCAAGACCATCTCATATGTTAGGCCATGTATTCCCTCTTGTCCACATCAGCCTGCTCTGAGCTCTCATGAATGCTAATGGTTAATTAATGTCAAGCCATGCCACATCATTAAAGAAACTTTCTTTTTACAGAACTCTTTTCTACCTTTCAGTAGTTTGTGTCAAGACTTTCTTCCATTTGAGGTTTTTGCCATTTGAGTTCTGATCTGATGTGCAACTGAGTGGCAAGTGTCGGAAAATCAAGGTCCCCAGCTGTTCCCCTCCTTCCCTCCGGACGAAAGCCACTGTGGGGGCAAACAAGGGCTTCCCCTCCCTCCAGCACTTCCCAGAGGAGACGGGGCAGACCGCGCTGCTCTTGCTCTCCCTCCCGTGGTGGATCCCCGAAGTGCCATGGAAGAAGAGAGGTGACCTCCCGGCCCCTGAGGACGCTTCGCAAGTGATGCCACGGCTCTGTATTTGCAACGGAATGGACAGGGGGAGAAATGGAGAAATATCTGTATAGACCCTCCCATCTTGGCTTTTTATTTTGCTTCATTTAAATTCTTGATGGCTCCCTTCCGAAAATAAGCCATCCGACACACCAGAGATAATTTACTAAACAAATAAACGTATGGTTAACTCAAAGCCTTACTTCGTTTCTATGCTGACAATCTTTTTCATTTCTGCACCCTCTTGTGGGGACAAAGGTATCTTTACAATATGTGCTACCCTCGAGTACATCGTAGTATACTTATTTCAGGACCATGTTTCACTTACTTGATTTCATTTCTTTGGTAGAAATTTTTACTTTAAAAAGTGATATTTGCCACAGTGATTTTTCACTCTAGAAGACCCATCAGCCCACATGACAACTGCTCTCTGGACTGGAGCAGTGTTATACGGCACTATTGGTAAAAAAAGGTGATGCACAGTGACCACAGCATTAACAATTTTAACTTTACAGAGCCTGTGTAAGTTTCACTGACACTCCTTTGTCTGCACTACGAGGCATCAATGTGGATGCTACAGTGAATGAGAACTGATTAAAACACTGTGATTAAATGCAATAAATAATTCTTCACCTGCACAGATGAGGACAAATAAATCAACTGAGACAACTGACCAGGGACCGTTTGTAAGCTGTGTTCAACGTGTCCTCCTGCTTCTAATAGAAACTCTCCTTTTAAGACCATCAGGTTCACCTCACAGTCCCAAAGAGGAACCCAATGTGTTTAGATGACCATAGAAAATGAGGATGAAGACAAGTGCCCTGAAACCAGCATGGCACACACGTATCAGCCTCACTGAGAAGAGATTCTTACATTTCAGTATCACCACCTTTCTGATATACTGTCAATGCTATATTTCTACCTTGTATTCTCAGAACAGGGGTCCCAAACCCTAGATTCTACCATTTGCAGAAAGATGCCACTGTTAAGAGCAACATCTAGCAAAGAAAAAGGTTTGGGAAGCAGTTCTTTAGATGGCATGATTTAGGTCCCCAGCAGATCATATTCTGTGGTACTTCCTGCAAGACGCATGGTCTGATTTAACAGCATTTCTGTACAAGTAGACATATTACACTTAAAATATGGTTAAGATGGTTTGCATGTCCTAAAATGTCACTATCTCTTCTCCCCCTCCTTCAAGGTAGTAATAAGACTCAATGGCAGGTTTTACTCAGACTAAACCATTCCTCCACTTTACTCCAGATAAAGCAAGAGAAAGATAATGGAACTGAGGCATTGCCTTCCCACCCTGACATCCACAACACCTGCAATCTGCAAGTTTTCTCTATACTGCAGCTTGCTACATGGATCATAGTGAGTCCATCCTGATTACCAATACAATTATTCTTTATCTGTCTCTAGTTGTATTTCAAAAAATGTACAGATCTCTCCTGAGCTTTTACACTGTTTACTCACTGACAGTATCTTGCTTTAATTCTGAAAAACGGTCAGAATATTGGTAAATGCATGGTAAATCTAGCCCAAGTAAAAAGACCATGAGCGCTTTATGGCAGCAATTTTATTCTAAAAATCCGCAAAATACTGCATGCAGCCATGACTTAAAAAGCATTCCAAAGCAAAGGAATTTTTCTTTGTTTGCATGTAAGTAGTCTTTAGGTGCCCTAGGACGGATTCAAAGATTTATAGCATATGTATGACAGCTAATTTGTATACTGTTTTAAAATGAACACCTAAAAGACAAGAAAGTATATTATTACATCCTCAAAACAAATTTAACGCAACACGAAAAAAATTCTTTTTACCCAGTGACTCAGAAGATGACAGAACAAGCAGCCTAAAGTAAATGAAGGAAAAAAAGCCAGCTTTTGGATAGGTATGATGTAAACATTCTTAAGCAAGTTTTCTAGCAACCCACTGAGCAAGCCAGGGAGAGAGCTGGAAAAGATCGCTTTCAGGAAATGTTTTCTCTTTCCGTCCTGACAAGAATTCTAGGTTGTATTCTCTATTATCCTGGATTTTCAACAGCTGATGAAACACTTAGTGGTCATTTTTAAAAGGTAATAAATTAGAGAGGGGAAAAAAATTCACTGAAGGGCAGTTACCAACTCATCAAAGTGATTTCTTCTGCAAGGACCAGCTAAAACTTCCATTTGGGAGACTTGACACACAAACTTACTTCACAAGTTCTGTGGTAAGATGTGACACTGCATTAGCTTTGCTGCTTGACAACCACTGATAATTTGGTAAGGTCATATTAAGAAACCCTTTGAGACTAAGTGTTATCACACCAATCTAAAAACTAGTCCATATACTTCTAGGTAGCTGTCACTTCCCCATAACCAAAGTTTGTATCCTTGTATCCTATGCATACCACTACACTACAGCAAGGGCTGTAATTCAGACCAATTCCCTATGCACATGGGGCAGCTGAGCAAAGGCTGAAAAAATGCAGGAAAAAAATGCAGATATTTATTCTATACCTTCTCTCTTCTGCTTAGTTTATTTGCTTATGGACAATATCTTGTTACATCTCATTATCCCTCCTTTTCTTTTGGCATAAATTATTATGTGTGAGATTAGCATGTTGTAAATTTTTTCTGAAGTATTTTCTCTTTTCAGGTTCACCTCCAGTGTTGCACTGGAAAGTGTTTTATCTGCCACTGTAGATAATATTAAGGCATTGATTAGCAATTAATAACTAGAAGTGGATAAAAAAATGTCAGCAGAAGCTTATCCTGTGAAAATACACAGGGACATTGAGACCAAGTTACGGGCATCACCAGAATTTTGTTGTAGAACACAGTAGAGGGGCAGAGGAGGCACTATTCACACAGTGGAAAACTGCTTTGACTATATTAATTTGGGAGAAAGCATTCCAAATTTTCATTGTGAAATGGCCTTCATCATGAATCTATCATGTCAACTCTCTAAAAACATAGCTCACAACACAATACTGAATCAACCAGAAATTTAAGATTCATTTGGGTTTTGATTCTAAAGAAAATACAAAATTTTTGTAAATCCCTGAGTCCTTTGGAGGATGTAACCTCCACTCACTCTGCAGATTGCCCAAGAATGTTTGAACTTGTTCAGATAAAAAATGTCACTCCTGAACCAAACCCAGACCTCCATTGCTGTTCAAAAATAGGTCTTCGATTCCAACTCTTTCTTACTCAGGTTTTAATTTTCAGGCGCCTCTACACTTCCTGATCTCAGGCCTGACAGGAAATGAAGTACCAAAATACCATGAAAATGGCTGCGCCTGTGGTGAGGCTGGTCTGGCTGAAGAAATGGAAACATGAGCAAAGTCCCTAGCAAGTCAGATCTTGAAAAGATCTGTAGCCTGGTTTCCAGACCGCCAGGGTTCAGATAGGTTTTGGATAGCAGCTAAACCTTTGGAGGCTTTTCAAAACGAACTAAACCTTGAGGTTTGCTCACTGTCAAGGAATACATACAGCTGTTCCTCGAGGTATTCAGTAGGCAACAGGGGACTGATGACAGCATCAAAACTGGCCACAATATGCAAGATCTACTTCTTTTTGTTTCCTCTGTCCTGATCTTCCCTCCCTACTCACATTCATTTCTACTCTTCAATTCTAGTTTTAAAAATATTATGGGCATGCAGTCGACCAGCCATCTTCATTAATGTCTTCCACATTATAAGGTGCAGTTTATGTTGACTGTATGCACAAAAATTACTTCTGACCCCTGACGAAAAGTTCGCTGATGCTTTCAATATCAACTCCCACAGGTTTTGGTGTTGTTTCTTTAATAAGTGTCTTGAGAGTTTATTGCAAGGAAGCATTGTTGAAAGCATTTTATTTTCAGAGCTGATGTACCCTTGGTTGTACCAATGCCCATTTGCAGTAACAATGTTGTTAGGATCTGGAGCCACTTACAGTTTTATTTATGGTCTTGGTTTTTCAGTCACAATTAGAGTAACTTTTCCAAATGTTTTGGTTTGCAGGCGCCATCCAAATGGGTCCTTAACTTGGAAAGCTTTGATTGTGTTTAGCGTCCCTTTACTGAACTACCTTAGTGGTCCATCTTGTATTGGTCAGTGTTGTGGAAGCTATCCAGCGCACTAAATGCTATTGAATGCTCACAAAGCATGTGCCAAGGGAGAAAAAGAAAACAATTGTTACCCAAAATATTCAGCTGTTGATGAAAGGAACTATTAACAGGCAGAGGTGTTCATTTCAAGAAGTGATTTCAAGCAAACTCTCTTCCTTTGTAAGATCTATTGATTGTATTGAGAAAAACACATGGTTCAGCAAGGCTTTGAAAGACTAAAGAGTTTGTGGTATGTTGCAAGTCATCAAGATTTTAAAATAAGAAACACTTGTATCCTATTGTTTGTGAAAGTACATCCACGCACACAACACTGCAACTGAGATAAAAGCTAAGTTGATGGTTTCACAAATGCAGTATAAACAATGACAAAGTGTGTTCGTAAGTGCAGTGATCATAAACTTATTCAAGGAAAAAAATAAGCTTTCTTCAAAGTACTGTGTTTCAAAACAAAAGTACCTATATCCTCAAGATATGCCTAGTTCCCTAATACAAGAAGTCAACAAGACAGATCTCCTCAGTTTCATACATCCGGAAAGAATGGGTGCATGTCACAGAGCAGAACAAAAATACAGCACTGCAAAAGTGTTCCAACAGCGTGTTACAAGAATTGCAGAGTGTTACCTGGTTTTCCATAAACAAGGTAAGAGGACAAGGCTACTTAGGCTATTTTGTGGAATGTAAGGATGTTTTACATTAGTATTTGACACAAGGGGAGAAAAATACAGGAGCAGCCAAACTGGCTACAGTCCCTCATATCTCATGGGTTCTTATGAGACAGCTCTCAGCCTACCTTTCCATAATGAAAGCCATTGTTCTGTTGCCAATATTTGTTCATTTGAAATAACAATAAATACAATACTAAAGAACATTCTCCTCCTGCATGCATCCCTGAGGCTCAGTTAGCAATTAATAACTTTAATATTATGTTTCCCCTCACTTTATCTATTATTGCAGTATGGTCCCACTCAGGAGACCAGAGTCTAGGAGCAACCTTAGCAAAGAGTAATTTTTGATGACAAGAAGCCAACACTGATACAAATTCAAAGTAACTTTGTGCTATCTCCAACCCAGAGAACGCACAGAAATTGTGAAACTATTAGACCCTGGTGCACGCTATGGCTTCCCAAAAATGACTCAGGTGTGCATCAACCTACCTCTCACGTTCCTTCTCTATCCTGGCACGTAGTCAGGGAGTCAAGTAAGTTCTGTCTGGGTCCACAGTTTGGGCAGAGACGGACAGATTACAACACTCACACTCACTTTACATATAGCTATGAGGTCCAGGGGACAAGACTCAAGACAGACTGGTGCATTTCAACTACCTGCTGACTACTCTGATGCATCTGCCTGCCAGAAATCATCCTAATAGCTGTTATGTTGTAGGAAGCCATATGCTCATCACTCCTTGCAAATCTGCAGTCACATAAGACTGTTAGACAACCAGAAATCTCTTAGAGGTATTATTCATGTGAAAACTCTACAATTTGTCGCTATTGGACTACTGCAAAGCTTCCAACATCTGAAAATCACATATTCACCTGGACTATAGATATTCGTGGTTGTTGTGGGTATTTCTGCCCAAGTGAAATGCAAAAATATTATTCCTAATTAAATGGGGAAACAGCTCTGTAAACTACTGAGAGTCTTTTCTGAAAGTAATACTTGTTCTGTTCCTAGAGCTAGTCAGGACATAAAGTTAAAACAGCCCAGACATCTGTTTATACAGATGAAAAACTTAAAGATAGATGCTGATATCCTCCCTCCCTGCCAAGCCATCACCCAGTTTGTTGCTCAGAGCCGAGGCAAGAAAAAAAACCTCTGATCCATGCAGTTAACTTCTGGAAAACTGTCAAGTTGCTTTTGCTAGAGGGAACTATAATTTTATTATCATGTCTCTGCTAAGGTTCATCTTATGTCAGATTTACCACTGCAGTAAAGGAGACTGTGCCCCTGATATTGCCACCAGCTGGCAAGATGAGTCTACCTGTGGTAGTGTGCACTGTTACGGGTGTTGTCATCGGGGATGTGCATTCCCTCTCTGTAATCATCCCGTAGTTTTCATGAAACTCAGATCCACAGTGAAACATGCCCTGTTCCCATGACCTCTGGTTAATTATGAAAATTTCAGCCTTTATCTGTTATTCTTCAAACCACAAATAAAAATAAAATCTGCATCTGAAGTGTAGAAAAGAATGGCCGTTCTTAAGTCATCACACAGTGGCACAGCAGGTGATTAAAAAGCCATAGATTTTCTTCGTCTTTCTGCACAGCTTGGGGTTATTGTTCCTTATAATTATGCAGATACTATCCATGAATATTTTAGAAAGGTACATGTGGAAAGGGGTTGTATAGTCTGTGAACTACACGCAAAATGACTACAGGAGTTAAGAATGATTAGGTGCTGTGGTATTTGTTACTGTAATAACACTGCTTTTTCTTACTGTTGTTTGAACAGGTAAGTACAGAAATAGTAGATATAAACCTGCCTCACTCAAAGTTCAGTTATGTGGGAAGATGTAGAAAGTATACGTGCATCTGTGTGTTTGTGTGTTCTTTCGCTCCTATGGGTGCTTGCCTGTCCATTACTTGTTTTAGGGATGGATTTCCAGTGTAGGCTAGTATTTGTATGGGTGAGCCCTTTCTGTAAGAAGAGCACAGAGCGCAGAGAAACTAGCATAAGCTCACTACCTACAGTCCTCTACTAATGAGGCTAGCTATGCCCACCAAAATGTTCACATTTATTTCACTCCGAAAACTTGAGGTCTTCAAAACAATTACCTTTTTGGTAGCAGAGGTAGAGGGTGGGAATCTCACCACAATTGACTTTTCTACTCGTGGTTCACTAAGATGCAGATTACTATAATGTACAGAAATGAGTAATGCACACTCTGAATTGGTGCAAGAAGGAACAGACATCACTTAGATAACAGTGAAGTCAAATATATTTGCATGAGTCTGTGACATTTAATTTTTAAAA
Source organism: Dryoscopus gambensis (assembly GCA_013389985.1). Lineage (NCBI taxonomy): Eukaryota > Metazoa > Chordata > Aves > Passeriformes > Malaconotidae > Dryoscopus > Dryoscopus gambensis. The sequence continues at coordinate 23,744 of WEIT01003895.1, forward strand.
ATTAAAAGGCACTGCCGAAGTGCCCTTGGCCAGATTTTTCTTCCCTTTGGTGAGGCAGACAACCCCTCACTGAATGAAAAGTATATTCTGCACAAAAAGGTGTATTTTAAAAGGTTTTGATATCATTTGGGTTACGTATCATTTAAAGACATTATAACAGTCACAATCACTCTTACTTTACATTTGGACAAACTAAGGTTTGGTAGCATTTCTAGTTTATTTCCACACTATTATTTAGGACTATTTTTATGTACAGAAAAAAAGAACACTACACGCACTATCTTGTAAATTACGTTTATACATTTGTGAAAGTGAACTTGAAAGTAAATTGCAATGTTAATCTGTTAACTAGAATAGTATCTATCACCTGACAGTCTAAGGGTGCTTCAAATGAGGGTCTTAAAAAGTAAAATATGAGAATCACTTGACTTTATCTGTCTTGCACTTTAAAATGCCACACACAGTAAAATTCATGGAGCAAACTCATTCCTTTAAGGTCTTCATTTAGCAGCTTCCAATCTACAAATCATTTAAGAGGAAAAAAAAATAAAAGCCAAACTTAGACAAGAAGGCAAAACTTTTTCTGAAGAATTTCAGGTATGAACAGCTCAGCCATCCCCCACTGCCATTTCACCTCGAGCTGTCCCTATAGCACCTTACACAAAGGGGGGGGGGGGGGGGGAAGAAAATGGAAAAAAAACCAACTCTCAGTATTTTACAGAAATTTTCTGAAAGACTTCAACAAAATAGGCTCTATTTCACTTTGCAGCTGCCTGTAACTTTACCATAATAAACTCTAAGCGCACAGCCTTCACCAAAACACTTAAAAACAGCTTGAAAGAGGTACTCGCTGCCCGTTATGTTTACTCAAGCACTTGTTTAAAAACACATTTAAGGAAAATGTTTTTATTTCTACAGATTGCATTAATTATAGCTTTGCAAACACTGCAAGCTCTACAAGAAGACTGAACTGAGCTATTAGCTGCAAACCTCAGGTCTTGGCTAGAAAAGTGGTTATGGCTTATTTAGTAAGCCTAATGAATTGGCTCACCCATCTCTACGCAGAGTTCCATGTATAGCATCATGGAGCCTGGAATAGCCAGAAAGCCTTGTTTCATGTCGCTTTATAATTAACATAAATTAAAATCGGTCAGCCCGAGTCAGTTCAAAAGCAGAACCTCACTGCAGCCTTATTCCTCTTCGGGCAAATAAAAGCATTAACACGGACATTAACGCTGGACCGGAGCTCTGCAGGGACCTGCAGAAAACTTGCACTTCGCAGCCGCGGGCCGCGCTCTGCCCAGAGGCGTTCGGCGGGGCGGCGGGGCGGCGGTGCCGGCT
>WEIT01003895.1:25102-46447 GCA_013389985.1 Dryoscopus gambensis
TGAGGGCGGAGAGCTTCTGTGCCGGCACGGCGGGGAGCAGCTCCGGCAGCAGCAGCAGCAGCGGCACCCACATCCTGAGGCGGCGGCGGTGGGCACGCAGCGGCTGCGGGCAGCGGAGGACGGGAACTCTCCTTGGGATGTCGCTGCCGCCCCGACGCCTGCTTTGGCTCCTTTTCAATCGCTCCGGCTGGGAGGTCCCAGCTCAGGTCCTCAGTTTTCTTTTTCCCCACCCCAGTCCTTAAAATTTGGGGACGCCTGTAAAGCTGAGAGGCGGCACTTTCTCCCTCTCTGTGTGTCCCTCCCTCGCTCCTCGGGAGTCAGCCCCGGCTAGGAGATGCTCCCCAGCCTCTCCTCTCCCGGAGCCCTCCCACTGCCGGGGGAATCTGCCGGACGCCGCCGCCTCCCCCGGGCACCGCGCCTGCCTCCGCCTCGGGCGGGCTGCTGTCTACCCCTGGGGGTCCCTGTCTCTCCCTTCCAGCCCTGAGTCCTCTGTGGCAGGGGAAGCGGGAGGAAACGACTGGGACGGGAAGGGAGGACCCACCAGCACCGCCAGCAGCACGCGGGAAGGCACTGCCGCGGCTGCGGAGGCTGGCGGTGTGCGACCTCTCCGAGCCGCTCTGCCCCTTTTCCTCTTATCCTGTCCCCTCCCCAGCCCGGCCTCTGCTTTCTCCTCCCAGACCCACAGACCCTCGCCTATTAACCCTCCCCAGTGCTCCCAGGGGGACGCGGCTTGCTCCCCCCAGCAGCGTTTATTCCCTCCCCCCGCGCCCGCCTCATGCTGAATCAACACGTACAAATACCGGCAGCCCCTGGCAGGCGGGGGAGGTAGTCCCGACTCCCGCCCCGGTGAGCTCCGACCTCCTACCGGAGCGCCCCTGCCCTGGCCCCGCCGCGCCTCCCGCCGGGCACCGCACGAGGCAGGAGCCAGGCCCGTGGCATCCAAGTTTCTGGGCTGGGACAAAAGCCAGGTGGCAGCTCCCCGTGGGACAGCCGGGCGTCGCTGGGGGCTGCCAGGAGCTGCAGCACGGCGGGGAGCGGGCCCTGCTGGCCCGGCGTGGGGTACCCTGGTGAGATGCGGAGGCTGCGGGGCCCCACTACGCGTGTGGTTAATGCCAGGTGACTCTTTCCACCCCAGAGTTTTGTGCTTTTCTCGCTCATCTCTTTGGTGCCAAATAGAAGTATGTTAATATTTCCTTACTGTGAAAGATCTCCTCGTCCCTGCTGCCTGAAAGAAATCCTTTCACTACAATTTTGTCACTGGAGTTCCCCGCTCCTCTCCGGGGACCCACAGCTCACTGCCAGCCTGCAGAGATTCCCCACAGCTGAGTGGTACTACCAGGGACGCTGAAGCTATCAGGGCTTGCTTTCTTCTCCGTGTGTGCGTGTTTGTGGGAGAGGACACAAAAGGGCTTTAGGAAGGCTGCAAAGTGGCACACTCCCAGAACACAAGTGATAATTTCTTCAAGCATTCAGATCTGACATCCTTGCAGGCTTGTCACACACGGCTCGGTGAGGGGCTCAGGATAGAGCATGCTCTCTAGAGCAGTAACTGCATGCATGGTAAACCAAGGTAGAGAGAAGTAGGTATTAATTACAGATCGATTTGGGTGCCCTACTTGAGACACCTACTGATGACTTTTCCAGATCCTACAGTGTTCAATGGATGCAGCCAACAAAGTAGTCACAGCATCGCCAGGTCTCAAGGAGCATCCACAGTCAAAAGAACTTGAAAAGCCCCCATTTCAAAAGGTTTTGTTTCATAAGATGCAATTATCAACAAAGTATTTGTGCACATCTCTGTGTGAATGGCCTGCAATAATTCCTGCGCTTTTCAAATGGGGAAAAGAAAATAAAGCTATCACATGTTATCTCCCAGGTTGGAGCATGTTTGAGGCCCTTCACTGCACCAGACCTCTATCACTCTCAAACTAGCAGCATCTCTCATAGTGATAGCAAGTTGCCACTTGCTGCAGTAGGCACTGCAGTACATTTTGCCAGCATGGGTCTCATGGCCCTTTCCTCTCAGCTGGGTGAAACTTGGCAATGTGAAACTTGTCAGAGACAGAAGGAACTTTTTTTCCTGTGACCATGACTAGCCCCTTTCATATCTCAAAGTTATTCACCACATGTACAAAGTCCTGTTTCCTTCATCTTTCCAGTCCTCTTCCATGTTCTCCAGTCCAGCCCAGGCTGTTTCCTAGTTTAGGTCCATGTCCCCTTCATCACAAGCCCATGCCTGCTTTCCCTTCTCTTTCACCGTGCTCTTTGCATCTTTGCAAACCCCGCAGCTCCTCTGCCATCAGGTCAGTGTCCCCTGCACTGCTGGCATGCAGCTGGGCAAAGGCAATTCATGGCTGACAGTCCCTTTGCACTTGGTTTGTCTGTCAGGACATGCTAAATGACACGGCAGTTTGGATTTGACATTGCAGAAAAAAATAAATGCTCACAATTGATGAGAAATAGATCTAATAAAAACAAATTTCAGGTTTTGGGGGGTACATAACTTAATCGAATGTGAATGGATTTACACAAATTTGACAATAGCCAAAAGGCCAAAATGCCAAAATTCTGCAAACTCACTCAAATTCTTCAAAAAGGCAAGTTTAGAGTCTAGAAACTGTTGATATTATGGTTTTAAAATAAAGATGATTTGGCAAAATGTATACTGTTATTTTCTCTACTGTCCTTTGCCCAGCTTTTTTTTTTTCTCAAAAGAAATTGACAATGTCATTTAAAATTTCTTCTCTCCTTTCTTTGTCCTCCCATCCCAGAAGATAATTCAGACTAAAGTAGGTATTTTTAGAGGAAATTATGAGACCAAGTGGTAAAAACAAAGCCAGGTTTAAGCAACTGAATGTAGGACTGTATAATGTAAAAGACAGAGTGATTTTAACAGGCAGAGATTCCAGCACCATGTGGCAAGAAGCATACCTGCCTCCAAGAACTTCCAGTCTGATTAGATAGGGGCTAGAAAAAGGGAAAGAAAAGTTTTTCCTTGCTATAGCCAGGGAAGGATTTTGAGAGAGTCACATCAATATTCCTTACAGATGTTGACCTCCCATCTAAAAACGAGACAGCTTTCCAGAAGGACTCATAGGTCCATTCACAACAATACTGTGTGAGCCATCCCTTCTGCACAGATGCCACTGAAGGAAAATTTTGTTTTGCATTACTTGTTGTAATTTGTCAGTGGTGGGTTTATCCTGAGCTCAGCCCTCAGCCCCCACAGCTAGACACATTCTGAGTCAGTTGCCACCTAACACCAGGACTGTGTCCACACTTGATCTCTGCTAGTGCACCAGTCTCCTGAGGTCCTACACTTCCATCCGTGTAATGAGACCCACATATTCTTCTCTTCCCCTGAGTCTGTCTAGAGTTGTTGAGGAAAGCAACTTGCGTTGCACAGATAAAGGGAATCTCATGGAGCATCCTATATAGTTCAACAGCAATGGATGCAAACCTGGGAAATACTCAGCAGAATGGAATGAGTGCTTTCATTTCATGTTTCTAATTGGGTCAGAGAAAGCAAAAGGGAATTATCTCTCTGCTATAGAATTGTGCAGGCTGCTCTAGAATCCTGTGGATGGTTGACATACTGTATTAAATTTAACAGGATTGTTCCAATAAAGATCTCGAAAATTCTAATTGTGAGAAAGGAAGATTTATCTGTCTCTTGATTATCAAGACTACAGAAAGTAAATCCTCTTAGTTTACAATATAGTGACAGGGATGGACTGCTAGATCCAAGCTGAGTTACTTGGCGGGGGTATGTAAGCATTCAGGAGTCTGCTTATCAGGATCAGGTGTTGTTTGGCAGAGGATAATGCAATTCTGAGAAAGAGATTCTTTTTCGCCCATGAATTTCTGGCACCCCTATTCAAAGAATTACCAAGCAGATCCTCTGCTCGCACCTGCTTTTCAAGTTTGTTGCTTCTCAAGAAGCAAATACATTCTGCAGCCTCACTTGAGCTGTACCAAACACTTGATTTATTTTTAAAGTTTGAAAAAAATAATGGGAAATAATATTAAAACTCAAGCAAGCAGTTCTTGTAATACCTAGAGAATACGCAGGCACTTACAAACACACACACAAGTACAGAACACTTATTTCCATGCTGTGTGACTAGGACATACCTTTCTCTCCTGGCTTTGTACGTTACTGAGCATCATGGAGTCCCAGTCAGTGACAGAGACTGAATGCGCCTGTAAAAATAATAACAAAGTAGAAGTCATTAATTTTTTTTACTTGTACAGCATTATCTCTTAGCTTCTTTTAAACAAAGATACTAAATCACACCCAACTGACATCAATGACTAGTCTCCCATGTCTTTAAAATGAACATGAATGAAAAGTTCACAAATAGAAACCTGAGAAACTCCAGCTCTAGTGTGCAATCACTGAACTGTATTCATGGGTTTTCGTACTTGATAGGGGTGATATCCCATATATACCATATGTTTAGTTTAAAGGAACAATAAAATAATCTGCTGTCTTACTTTGTGTTTGCTGTGAGTAGTAGGCAAGATGAATTCCAAAAAATAACTAGGAGTTTGTGGGACTTCTTAAAAAAACCTAAAAATTGCTCATTCTTTTAATTCATTTTTTAAGTAGAAAATGGTCTTTAAAAAAGTCTTTAAGTTTTCACACGGCTGTCAGCAAGCTGTTGATGACTGAGCTGTGTTCTGTGCCACATGAAGCCTGGAGAGGAGTTTTTAGGTGTTTATGAGAACCAGAGGCTGAAATCCTGTTTTTTGAGAGTTACACAGGTGAGCCAAACCCTCATTCCAAAATGCCAAGGCCTAGAGATTAACTGATCATTAAAAATAAAGTCATCAAACCAACCTTTTAGGGAGGGGACAGAATATAGAAGTCAAGTCAAAACCGTGGAGGAACAGACCACTGTGTGTAGCTGGTTGTCCTTGCGAAAACAGACAGTTTTGAAAAGCATCATCCTTCAGTTAGACTTTTTCATTTTTCATTATTAGAGCTTACTATGTGGAGATTCATCACATCTTAGTGAGTAGTCATTATGAGGAAGAGGACTTAAACCTCTTCAGAGCAAAAACAACAGCAAAAATCCCCCACTCTCATCTTCGGATGAGAGCAGTACTAGTAGTGTTGCCACCTGCCAGAGACACAGTTCTTCTATGCTCGTCCCATCACCCTATGCCAGAGCACTCTATAGACTTCTCAGAAGGTTGCTTATTGCAATGCAGGGAGAGGCATTGCTGTTGACTCACTCACTCACTCACTCACTCACTCACTCACCTTGTAAATCAGAGGTTTAACGAGGAGCCAGAGGTGCTCCTCTTTTACTCAAATGTAGAGCCTGGGATGGCATGGCTGGGATGAGAACTAAACCCTGGAAAACATCTGGTGGCTCAGTTAAAGGAGCACCTGGGTTGGCAGGAAGGATGTGAGCACCAACAGAGGCAAGAAGGAAAAAGATAATAAAACCAGCCTTTTGGAAGTGTTGCTGACAAACCTGGTCTGCTGCTTGACTGTCTGGAAACAACCATGGGATTCCTCATGATTCTTGGAGCCTTGGGCACAAACCATGCTTTGGAGAATGTCAGCAGGAGGAGCTCTGTCTGGGGGGGGTAAATTCATCTCTAATGCTTGCATCTTGAGGCACCAACCATTAAAACCATATAGGAAAAGAGCTATTGCGTGAAGTGAAATACTGGCTGTAAAATGCTTTTCTGAGAGCCAGGGTAGAAGCTGCCTTAGGTGACATAGGATGCAGCAGGAAATAAGAACACAAAGTAACACCAGAAGATCTAAGACATCAAAAATATTGGGCACAGAAGTAGTATGTGTTTATCTATTAATATTAATATTAATATTAGTCCCTTTCCTTGGCCACGCTTTGCTGTCATTACCTGTTTACTGTATGGCTCATCATCTCATGGAGGAAATTCTTTTTATTTTCAAATAAAAGAAGGAAAAAGCAGTTTAAATGTGAAAATATAGGAAATGTTCTTACTGGGAAGATCCTGAGCAGATCTCAGAGAGGTACTACTGCAGCAACCGTATGCGCTGCTTCTCAGAAGAGTAGGAAGAGGTCCTATTCTTCTAATCCTAAGAGGGGAAATGGAAATGCTTTCACAGGAAAAGTGTGGTATTTTACCTGTGGAAATTTCATGCAGTCCTAAATGTGGAACAAAAAGCTAGGTGCAGTGTGTGAATATTTTTTATTTCCAAACCCTAGCACTGAGATTTGTGTTGTGTACCAGCTTGCTATTTCAGATTTGTAAACCTGTTGTAACCCAAACCCCATTACATTCTCACTGCTCTTCCTCAGCCCTGTGTAAAGGGAGCTCCGTGGTCCCAAGCCAGAAGTCTGTGGGCACGAGGTATTTGCAAAGCCTTCTCCACACCTTGTGATCTCAGCCCAGATGCTAAGGCCAAAATGGGCCCAGTGCCAGAGCCTCACCATCACCACTGGCAGAGATCCACCCGGGACAGGATGGAGGCAAAGCTGCCTGAGCATGCAGGGCAGCCATCCTTGTCCCTTCCCACATCGTTCCTGCCTCCTACATAAACAGAGGGCTTTCCTCTTCAGGGCACTTTGCCTTTTAAGACATCAGGAAGTAGAAAACCAACAGGCATAAGCTAGTTGTTCCTTAGCCCTTCTGCCCTTCACTCCTACACCCTCCTTATAATGGGCACACAGCAAGGAAAAGTGTATTTGCTCCTTTCTGCACTCCATGACTGTCCAAGGAAAGCCAGAACAAATCTTCTGTGCTAGATGAGAAAACATAACTCATGACTACAAACAACAGCCTCATCTGCAGGGGTGAAATACTGGAAATGTAAGCCAGAGCGGGGAGAGGACCCCAAAACTAGGGGAGAGCAGGAATATCTACCCAGCAGGCCTTACAGAGGGTGCAGATCTGCAGTAGATTCCCGCAGCCAGTTTTTGAGTCCTCCTGAGGACGTATGCAGAGGAGCAGGCACTTCTGGTGGGAAAGTGGTATCATCAGCATGCAGTGGTCTGTGGAAAAATTGCTGCTTGTGACCTAGCCATATTCTGCTTTGCAATGAGTAGCAGTGTCTTTCAGTCTACTGAGAGCCATCTTTTCTTACCAAGTTCTCTTCACAAAGAGTAAAAAAATTGGCAAATAATGCAAAAAACTCATTTAAATCTTAAAGGAAAAAAAAGAAAAAAAAACACATTTGGGTGAAAATGCCCATTTTTCTTCATGTTTTTGATTTTCATGAACTGTTTTTGCCCAGCTGGTGAGTACAGATACATTCTCATCGACAGAGTGGTAACAGTAAAACATCAGGTTGACATGGCAATGGACATGACTACCTCTTAGCTTTTAATCAGTTCTTTCCTTTACAATTTATTCAGTATTTCAGAAGCTGTGATTTTCACGTACTTCCCATTGCCTATCAAAAAGCTGCTGGTTGCAGCTCCTGCCACCAGTTTGTTTGTTTTTACTTATGCTGACTACTAAACTAATTAACAACCATACATTTTGGAGAATGTGTTGGTGAGTGCCAAGGTTTCTTCAAAACCCTTAAAAATCCTGTCGAGTAATGTCAAGAACTCACTTGGGCATGTGTTGCTTTACCACTTTAGAGAAAAGACAATATTATTTTTTTGTTTTAAAGTGAGGCAAAAAGCAGCAAGTTTTATGGGGTTTGGCAGGCTGGTCTTTGTTGCTAGCATTTCTCCTTAAGCTGTGTTAGTGGCGAGCTGCTGGCTCACCATGTCTCTGGGACACACTGAGGTACAGTGCAAAGACTGTGGCAAAGAGACAAATTTATAGCGAGAATTAAGTGGAAAGACGTGGTGAACAATTGAGTAAGGACCTGTCGGCTTAGACAAACAACCTACCAAGGCTTTTTCAGTGTAGGGCTGACATTAGACAAAAAGTTCATTTCTCAGACCTGAAGAAAATCTTTCTTTCTCACTGCGGTTTTAAACCTCTGACAGGCTTCATAAACATTAATCCATAAGGTGTTTAAAACTTTGTGTCTCAGCAAGTGGCTTGTATTTATTTCTATGGAGTGATTATGGAATAAGAAAAAAAAATCTTGCTTATGAAGTGTAAACACTGGCCCACTTGAGAGACAGTGATAGGAATGACACTAAATATTTAGTAAATGATTGGTTTCCACTGGGAGAGCAAAGTATTTTGCACTGGAAGAGATACAGAAAAAAAAATAGGGAAAGAAAATCCAGTAGTTTCATAACTATTTTTCTAAGAAAGAATGTGAAACAGTATCTGTAACTGGCACCTTATAACCCTTAGGTCATTTGGCCTTTCCTGAGCTCACAAGAGTCGATCAGAAGTTCTTCAGGGAAACAAAATGTGCATGTCCTTGTGCCAGTACATACCAATTTTTAAAAAGCTATGCTTTTCACAGTGGGGGCACATCAATTGCAATAATATCCTTGTCAGGAAAGATTCCTTGGGCCCCCAGCAAGTGTTTCTGCTGACAAGAACTACTTCTTTTTTCTTCTACTTCTTTTGACTGTTCAAAGACAGAACTTTCCCCCTCAACTGAAAGGCTGCTGCTTCAGATGTCTGGAGATATAGGACACCCCTCTTCGAGCCTAAACGACATCCAGGTCTCCCATATCCCATCCCAACCACCAGTTGATCAAACTATTATGGAGCAGCTCTGACAGATTAGCTCAAAAGGACAGAGGGATCTTTTGGCAGTCAGCAGGGCCAGGACTGGGGAGACTTTTCACTAGGAGAGGGGTTAAGATTTGATGCAGCTGATTTAAGCAGAGCAGGGATGTACACCTTTGTCTACAGTGTGCCAGATGAGCATCCCAAGCAGCCAGCTAGTGTGGAGTCCCTGCTTGGTTTCTCAGGAGAANGCAGCTCTGCTGGCAAAGAACGCTTGGGTTGCCAGGATGTGTTATTTCATCCTTGGAACCAGTGCAGTGTCAGGAGTTGCACCACCCCTCTGGGGTTTATTGATATAAAAATTCCAGCACAGCTATACTTGCAAGCTCCTTCTAGTGTACACTATGCCTGTGTAGAAGTAGAGTATTTGAGAACTTTTGGCATTAACAGATTATTTCTTTTTAACGCATTTTTACAGAAATGTGGGATAAACAGTGAAAATAAGCTAGGCTAACAAATTCAGTGCCTAAGCAAAAGGGTGCTTTGTTAGACTGGGGCTGACATTAGAGTTAGGGAAGAAAAACAAACAACAGTGTTACTTTTCTTTGAGATTTTTCTGTGGCCAGTCCTATTAGCTACAACTGGAATCTACATGTCATCTCAAAAAAACCCCAAGCCATGTACTGTTATTTATTCTGTAAATCATATTGACTTCAGTTGCATTCCTCTGGTGTAACTGAGAGCAGAATTTGGCTAAGAAGTATTGGGACTGCTCTTTTTCCCACAGGTTTTACATATTTCATATGAAGAGGTCTAACTTAATATCAGATAGCTCATCATCTGCCACCTTGGCAGTCAGCATAACTCTCCTAGGGCAGACTTGGTAGTGTTGATCTCAGTACAACAAATAGAGGGAAGATGTACAGGGATGATCTGAAGAGAGCAAGAGAGGGCAGGTTTCCTGGTCTTGTTACAAGAGGTCTTGACCATATAGATGACCCCTGGCATCATGGTCAGTTTGTGTTCAGCCTGAGAAACCATGTTTGCCCCGTGGTTCAGTACATCAGTGCCTAATCCACACCACTGGGATGGGTCCAGAGAGCAAACTCGTGTCCAGAAATATCTACTGTCCTTGACACATCATTTGTTCCCCAGCCATTACAAATCTTTTTCTGTTTTAATCCCACACAGCTCTCAGCTATTGCTTTTTCTTGACTGTGCTTTCCTCTGGTTGGGAGACAGGACTTGGCTTTTCTCTCTGAGATGCCTCACTGCTACAGGTGCCATTACAAATATTTTATTTGCTCATTTTCAGAAACCTGGAAAGTGAAAGAATCTGAGGTAGAGCTGAATGCTACTTTGCAAATACTCTGGAAGGTATGTCCAACTTGGCACTTAGCTCAGTCATCCCAGCTGGCAGGAGAGCAGAAAGTCCTTTTCTCTCTCAAGGATGAAATTCGAATGTCTGCCAGCTCCCTGTAATTACAAGCCCCAAAGAGTGTCTGCTCTGGTGTAACTAGAGATCTATGGGTTTTGGCATTTCATGTATCCATTACCACTTAGTGCTACATCGCCAGGCCAAGATGGGAATTTCCTTTGTGGGGAGACCTCTTTTATTAATAAAATACAAACCACATTTGTTCTCCAACATCACTCTCAGCTGGCTAATTTTTTTTCGTCCCCAAATACAGAGCTTCATTTTGAATGCTCCTGGGGAGTATCCCTTCTTTCTTGTTTGTCTCCGCCTGCGTTTAATTCTGCGTCAGCATACACAGTAATAATTCCCACTCCAATACAATGAATACGCTTTCTGAACAGCCTGCTAAGGTCACTATGGGTTGAAGCAAGGTTCAGGCTGCTCAGATTTGTCATGCCTGCCCATGACTAGCAGCACCTCAAAGCCACACCCCACCATATAGTCACACCCATTGCATGCAGCAGTGAGATTGTAGGAGGGTCCTGACTGCTGACCAGCTGGAGTCAGAAGTTAGGAGGAATATCACTGGCTGCAGGCTGAACCAGAACCTGTATAAATTTTTCAAAACTTGCTGAGAAGCTATGAAATACTCAGATGACTTGCCAGTGCTGAATGTGGTCCCCTCTGCACCTGCTTCTGCACTATACAGCAGGTGGCAACAAAAGCAGCTTGGTATTGGAGTGTTGGTGACATAGATGTACAGATTGTGTCTGAAAACTGATTCAGTAGGTATGATGGAGTTACACTGACTTTCATGGGCCTGTATGGAAGAGTCTGCAGATACTTGTATAATGCAGGTAATTCCTGCCTGTCTTGTATTCACCTTTCTCCATTCCTGCCACTGTCAGGTATGGATCCACTGCTGGAAGACAAGTATTTTCCTGCCTGTGACTGAAATGTTATCACATCAGGTTAAGAGAGAGGTAGATGTTGAAGAACATTTGGCCAGGATCCTTCTTGTCCCCAGGAGGAAACTTGGAGAGGGTTCTGCCTTGCTAGGGTCTTACCGGATACTATTGGAGCAGTGACTGTTGCAGACACAGGGAATATGATTTAATTTTTTATTTTGTTGGCGGCAATACTGTGGAATAAGGAATTCCTGGAAGGGGAAGGAGAAAGCAATACAGCAGCTGTTACAAAACCATCTACCCACATCCTTGTGCACACAGGTACATTTGCTCAGCTTCTGTTCTTTAACTTCTAAGATGAAGCTAAAGGAGAGAAAACTGAAAAAAAAAAAAACAACAATCCCAACAATGTAGAAGAAGAGTGAAGAGTGAGCAGAGATTCCTTCCCCAGATGAGAGACTGAATCTGTTTAGTGAGTAGTAGACTCTGCCTCTGGCCTCAAATCTGCTGAAACACCCTATATCTGGCAAAACTATGAGCTGCAGCTACAGCTTTCCCTGCTGCCAGTATATGCACAAGTCTCACCTCTTCAGAGTTCCTAGTGGTGGGTGATGCAGCTGATCTCATATCACAGCTCTCCCGTGCCTCTGAGCCTCTCTCCAGCACCTGCATAGTGACATAGTGACATTCAAAGGGCATTTAGGGCCACAATCACTGCAAGCCTCTAGTGCTCTGTTAGCTTCAACTGGAGTTATCCAGCAGGGATCAGAGAGATTGAAAGGACTGAGAAACACAGTATTATATAAATCTTATTTCCTTATTAATAGCTTCAAAAAATTGTATTCAAATAAGCCAAAAGCATGGAGAAAGAGCCTTCATGTGTTTGCCACTTGCCAGTTAGAAACCTCTGTGTGCAGTGATTTATAGTTTATTACCAACCACATTGTCATTGAAACTTGAAATTATTTTATACCAGAAGGTTTTTGCAGATTTTGAAAACATTTGGTTTTGGTCTGATGGGACTTCTGAATCTTTTGGGAGGTTGTTGGTTTTGCTTTTTGTTTTTTGCTTTAGAATTGCAAGCTCCATCCCTTCCACTAACCTCCCTCACAACTTGTTATCATCATTTATGCAAATATGAATATTATTTTCCATGATTATAAGCAATTTTTGTTTTTATGAACCATTATCAGAAGGAATGTCTCCATCTTTCAAGGAGCCAGCCTAGGTGGGTTTTGGGTACCTCTGACATCCCCAGCTAATTCTGAGCAGCTGAAACTTAGAAGGAAAGTGCAGCTAAAGTTTCAGTTGGTTTGGGTTTTTAACCAATCACATATAGGCTCAAAAACCTGGCAAGGCAATTCCTTTACTTCTTTTGACTGTTCAAAGAAGGCAAACTTTTAATCACCTTGTTCACTCATAGCTTCAGTGTCTGTCCATGAGACTACCCACATGGATTTGTACCCAAAAAGAAAAGCTTCAGAAAACTTACCTTAGCCTCCAAGAATATAGCAGGAAATGGAGTTTTAAGCATGTATATAACCTTATTTGGATTGTGCATTGCAAATCAAGGTAATTTGTACTTTGATGTAGTTTTGTATGACTGTATGTGAAAATGGTAACTTTTGGCATAATACAATTATCTTCTGACTTTTAGGCTCCCAAAATCCCTCAACAAAAACAATGCCATATGACCATAATTTTGCTATGAGAACAATAATATTTTTAAAGGCTGAAGATAGACACCAAATATGGCATGAAACAAGCTTTCTTTCGAGAAAAGTTGATTACCACTAGTTTTGTCACTGGAATAAGTATTTTCTTGTTACTGCTGTAACATAGAAAACTATTTTGCTTTTTACATTATATATAGCTCAGTCAGTCACTCTTGTTAATAAATGACAAAGCTTCTGCTGATAAGAGCTAGCAAAAATAAGAATTATTCATATTCATTCACATTTTCTATAAAATATATCTCATTTTCCGTGATAAAACTGACAAACATGACTGTTTTGAAATCCCTTTTTTTGCGGGGGAGGGGGGTTTCGGGATTTTTTTTTGTTTTTTTTTAATCACTGAATCCCCCAGGAAATTTCAGTGGAGTTGCAAAATTCGCAGCAAAATGTTTGATTTGGTCAAAAAGCCTCTTCAAGATTAGATTAAACTATTTCAAGCAGTTTTACTGTAGACTCTAAATTGTGTCTTTAATCCAATATAAACTCTGTTTAATGAAAGCCATCTGCAAGTCATATCATTGTTACTCCTCACCCCATTCCTATTGCTGCTTGAAACATCTCCGTATTGGCAGTTGCTGTGAGTGGCCACTGGTTTCCAGCAGAAGCCTTGTAGTTAAAACGTCCATCCAGCAGTTGTGACTTTCTGCTTTTTGCTGCCTCTCCTGTTGGCTTGTGTTGCATGGCTGAGCCAGTCATGATCACTGTGCAGCTCCTTTTGCCCATCTGATAAGAGGATATTATATCTGCCTGCCAGGTGTGTTGTGGGGACACAGTGCTTAATGTTTGCAAAGAGCTACTGTTGCTTGATCAGAAATCCTGCAGAAGGGCAAAATTTCACAATGGAGTTGGAGCACAGATTTATATAACAACACTTAATGCTTCTCCAGGCTAAAAAGTTTTGCTCAGGCTACAGTGAAATGAAATGAGGACTAAACTAATTTAAGATCACCCAAAGTCTTTGTTTCCACCCCTGTGTTATGTCTCACAGCCCATTTACTTGTGCTAGGATCTGTTGATGGGACCACACTGTCCTTATCTATACATTGACCTGAATAAGAAATCATGTTGGCGAGAGGAGACTTATTTTTAACCAGATAAGTTCCCTGATCTGCTTTCAGCATCTTCCAGAAAAATTCAAAGTGGAACAACTGAAAGGGCAGTGAATTGCAGTACACAGGCAGGGACAAGCAGATGAAATGGGCAGGAGTCATTAGATTGACTTAAACCCCACCACTGAACTGCACCTCAAAGAGGCCTTCCCATGCTTGGTGCCTTCACCGGTTAACTTCACAAGTTATTCCCAGCACACTAATAAAATGCCATGTTGAAAATATGCAAGAAAGATGGAAGAAAGGAGTCATAGTGATTCCCTCTGTGGGGCCGGGAACTGGGCACTGGGCACTGGGCACTGGGCACTGGGCACTGAGCACTGGGCACTGGAAGTAAGTGGCTCACCAGAAGTGGATTGGACAGCAGTAGGAGAGCAAATCTGAGTGCAAGTGTCCTGCACGTTGATTAGAAAGTCCATTCTTCTTCCATGCTGCAGTATGCATTTTAGATCCCTTTCCACTTTTTCTGCATCTAAACCATAGCTCTGACTCCATTTTAATTGAAGTTTCCCATGAGTGAAGTGCTGTGGGCACCCTGGAGAAAACTGTTTTATAAAGACAGGGGAGTCATGTATAGTACAGGAGTATGAAACTAAAGCAGGGGAGTTTAACTGGAAAATAATTTATTTTTGTGTGCACTTAAACACCAAAAAGAAAATGAGTCTTTGAAATAATTATCTCCATATATGTTGCCATTATTACAGAATACTCACATTAAAAAAACTATGAGAACATTTGAGAGTAGGTTCATGATGAGCTCATCATTACTGTGTCTTGTGAAGGGAGCTTCAGATATGTCCCTGAGGTATTCTCTGGACGACTGAGGATCTGGACTGCACATATTTCTAAAGATATTCCTCCAAACATTTAGAAAATCTTTTTCATGATGCTGGAGATCTGAAGGAACAGATCCTGTCTTTCAATTTGCTGCATTTCTATTTTCTGAATGTTATTTGTTAATATTTATTTTTAATTTCTTTTTAAATTCAGGTAAGTCTCCACATGTCTGAAAAGGTGACTCTAGGGTCACTTGTGTGTATATTAGTAGTTATGCATAGCTGTCTACCTCTTAAGAGCATTTTCCAAGAGTTTTTAAAACAGAGAAGGGCCCATATAGCAGCAACATCAGGCAATCCTCCTCTTTTTCCGTATCCCATCCCTCAAGTGAAAAGACAAAAAATGTTAATTAACCAAAGAGACAAATGTTAAATTCTTCATCATCCCTACAGTATGCTGTTGTCAAGGAGGTGCACTCTTTTTCGGGAACGGGAGTGCCTTCCCCTGACAATAAAATGACAGCTCTAATTACTCCATACATTTGTGATTTGCTTTGGAAACTTATTTTGACACATGCAGAGCCAGAAATTGGAATAGCTTAAGGGAGAAAAGAAACTGTCACAGATTTGAGTGGCAGAGCAAGAACAAAAGACTGTGCATTTCCTCTTCACCACTACAGATCTCTGGGCTGCCATCTTTTCTTCATAACAAACTAGGGAAGAAGAAATTCCTGAAAGCAAAGCTTTGTCTTATCAAGTGTGATAACATCTGAAAACTGTACAGATCTTCCCTGCTCCCTTCCCCTCTCTTTTGCAAAGGTTGGTGCTGGGCTAAGGACAGAGTAGCAGGTCATTGACCTATTAGCCTCCACGATCATTTTACCCCAGGCCATGAATGAAGTCTGCAGACAGGTCCATTGGGAAAGAGAGGCAATAAGGTCACCACCTCCCCATTTCCTTTTCACCGCTATCTCTGCAGCAGCAGCTTCTCTGGGCTTGACTTCTCCATGAGTAATTGATGTGTTGAAAGTTAAGCATGTGCTTAAGTGCTTTGCTGGAGTGGGGCCAGCACATGCTGCACCTGGAAAGGTCTAGTCCCGGGCACAGGAGGGGCTGGCTCAGAGCAGCTGCCCCTCTCTCCCCAAGAAGCTGCTGAGAAGGCAAACCACCTTTTACCTTGGGCATTTCACTGCCTGCCCAGTGCAAGGAGCTGTATGCTACCCGTGCAAAATCTGCAGACATACAAACTCTTTTAAAATATAACATAATAGATAGTTTTCTCTCAGATGTCTTAGAGAAATGAGACATTTATCATGATCTGCATATGTATGGTTGTGTCTGACTACTACTCCTGCCTCATCTCCCAATGACTTAATGGATCGATTTGATAGAGGAATAGTGATCTCTGAGAAAGTTAAATTTCATTAAAGTAGGCAGCCAGAAATAGATGCTAAGGCAGAGAAAGAGTCAAGGTATCCTCCAGCTGCTGAAATACCAAATCATCTTCAGTGATATGACATGATGTTGGGAAGCCATTCAGTCTCAATGCTCAGTACTCAGAACAACTTCTGGGTCCCGTTTGCCCTTAATCAGAGTATTTTATATATTGACCTGACTCTTAGAGCTGGCACAAAGCTGAAAAGTACCAGTCTTAATAATCAAAGCAAAACAGAAGGGGGAAAAGTGTACAAATTCTCCCTGTTCGACCAGTACTCAACAATATTGTACAAACCAGGGTAGTTCTCTGCATTATGCTAATTGAACAGCTTTTCTGAATTTGAGTAAGGATTATATATAAATTTTGTGTTTAGGAAACAAACCAATGAAATGATTCCTTTAAGACCTTACTTTAAAATTTTAACATACCCTAAGTGTTTCATTCAAGTGCTCTTCTAGGGGGCTGAAAAACAGCAAGAAGAGTAACAGAAAGATTGAAGTTACTTCTACTGTAAAGCAGACTTGAAAATAGCTTCACTGATCTTTTAATTATGGAAAATGCTATTCAATACAAATTCTTTGTTGCTGCTGAAAAAAAAAAGAAAGTGTTTTAAACCTCTCTGAACAGGTCAAATGCAAACTCAAAGTCTACATTACTAGAAGTTGATAGTCAAGTACTTATATTGTTTTCATATTGTCTCTTTTTAGAGAGAAGATACTCAGGACAGTTTTGCCAACCTCATAACTTAGGCTTGCATGGAAGTACAGTAACCTTTAATAGCATTAATGGTAAACAAAGAGTCTGAATAAGGTTTGGCAATTTCAGGAGTTGGAGTAGTGAGAGGTGATGCCTTTGCTGTCTCACATGGAGCAGGACATTACACCAACCCTCTGCATTAAAACCATGAGCAGTATCACTGTGTTTTGCTAAGTTTCTGTGAAAGCCAAGTGCAAGGCTTCAAGGGCCCTGGGAGACCCCAGGTGCTACTGCAGACACCAAGCGCAGTCCAAGGGCCAGTGCTATGCTTCTGCAACATCTGTGTGACATTAGCTGTACCAAACAATGGGGATTCATTCAGCCACTTGGTCTGTGGAGCAAAAAGGTGGGAGCAGAAATAATCGGTTTTCTAAGGTTTGCTGAACGTAAAGCATGCTTGAAATAAACTGTAACATGTAACTGGTGATATTACCTTTAATTGCAGAGGTGCTGAAATGAGCAGCTGCTTCTCTTCCTCTTGAAAGGGAGGCAGAAGTGGAAGCAAACATAATAGTGTTTTCTTTTAACGTTACTTCTGTGTTCCTCAAATATATAGATCAGCCAGGTTCAGCCTTTGATTTCATGTCTAGGAGTCAAAGGACACAGAGTTCTAAGGTAGATATGGGCTTGATCCAAAATCCACTGAAATCAATAGCAGCATTCCCACTGCCCATGGTGAATTTTAGATCAGGTTGCATAGCTGTAAATAAGAAGATTCACTTGAAGATGAAACATGAAAATTCATTTGAAGTAAGTAAAGCACAGACGAAGAAAGTGAAACTAAACAACATTATCATTACCTCATAAAGTATTAATAGGAACTTATATTTTTTAAAGCACTGGGGTTTTTTTCTAGCTTCCCCCTGTTTTGTGTTGCCCTGCAGAGCACACACGGCACACTGCAGTGATTATATGTCTTAAGCCTCTGGTACCACTCACTGACTGATAAAGAGGTCAGAGGGGGAGTCTGGGTGATGATAGTGGAGAGAAATATTCCAGAAGAAGACTTACAAAGGGCTGTGAACTGTGGAAATTCACTCTCTCACTGTCACCAGCTATTAGCAGGGCCATTAATAATACAACTTCCAATGCATAGGTGCATTAGCTGCTGTCATGCTCTAGTAATGGACCTTCCACAGAACAGAGTGGTCGGTGTCTTTATACTAAGGGATAGTAATACACCAGTGCAACTTCTCTGTTCCCTTCACTCTGACTTGCAGTGGGAAAAGAGGTAATTCACACACACTTTTCTGAAGCAATCATTCCTGAGAAGTTTTTTGACTCTTTTATGCACCAGACTTTCATATTTTTTGGGGCAAGTGCTGTACCCAGTGATTTTAACACTCCTGCTTTCAGTGTCAACATACTACATATTCTCCACTTAGGAATTGGAAATACTCACTATTGGATTACTTTTGTTTGAGACTGAGTCATCTGATACTATTTTTATTCTCAATTGCATGATTTCTGTCCCGAATAAATTCTATAATTTGCACTTACACACACAGTGGACACTTCTCAATATGTTGGTGATAATTCAGCTTAAGGCTTGTAAATGGGCCAATTTAAAGCATCACAGCAGAACACCAACATTTGAAACTTTAAAGCTTAAATTATGTGAACTGGCAACACTAAAAGTTTCTTATGTGTTGATCTGGATAGCAAATTGCTGTCAAATTCAAATGAACCTTTAAAACATATTTTATTAATTATTTATTTTTGTTCATAATTCAGTGCATGTCCTGTTCACAGAGTATAGTCTATTCTCTAACCAAAGCAGGTATTTTTTAATTGTCATTATAATGCTTTATTTTGATAGATTTAAAAAGGTTGTAATGAGAAATACGTTTTCCTTACAAGAGGAAATTTTCTTTTGGCCCTAGAAAGAAAGAGAAATAAGCAACTTGGAATGAGGCAATGATAAAATGCAAATTTGTGGTTGAAATAGAGAGATGTTTGGCATATTCCTCTGTACATTTAGTGAGCTCAGCAGAAAACTAGTCTGTAAAAAAACCCATGGCATTCCTATTTCTGTCCTACAGATCCTAGTGTTGAGAACCTGAGCTGAAAAACAAAGCTCCATTGAAATCTGTGAGGACGTATTACAGTTCTGTGAGCAACTAAAAGGAGATTTAATTCTTTGTGGGAATGTACCAATTCGTTAATCTATTTCAAATTCCAGAAAATCAGAACTGAAAAAATAATCCAAGAATCTTCTATAACTGCAATGAAATATATATGCTTATGCCATTTGCTATTTCCCTTTGATATTTTAGTCTTTCCTTAAACATTGAAGTGACTGTATTTCACTAGCAGGAATTAGTAAAGTTGATTGAATATTCTCCCGTGAGACCATTCAAAAAAATGCATGTGCAACAGTTCTTGCAGGAAATGCTTTCCTGTTTATCGAACTCAGATAACAGCAATTACATCATATGATGCCATAAGCCTGTCACAACCAGGCTCAAATTTTTGCAGATAGAAAATTTATGGAAAACAAGTTTTGAAGCAAGTACATTCAGGGGAAAGTATCAGTGCAAAAAAGTTCAGTATTCCTGTGGGTTGTCTGAGAGTCAGAAAAGATGTCTAGAAAATTAATACTTTATATCTTGAATTGTTAGCAAGGGTCTAAAAACACAGAGTGACAGGGGAAAATCTTAGCTGGAAGTTTTTCAGAGCCTTTCCATGATGCTACTACAGGCATGCCTGGAGCACATGACTGAACTTCTTGTCACTGTGGTTTTCATCCATCATAAACACTGGAAATGTCGTGTTTGGCCACAGCAGAGGCATGGAGAAAGACAAGTCAGCAGATAGAATTTCTGTGACTAAAAGCAGAGGAAACCTTATGGCACAGCATTTACAACAAATAAAGCTTTTGTGTTTCTTAAGGGTGGCTAGGATTTGATGAATAGGGGAAGCTAAACACTTCCTCTCATATTTTCATTATGTTTTTACCAAACACCTGGGAAGGAACCTTCCATATATGATTTAAAATTGTTCTAAACAAGCCAGACAAATATTTAGGACTAGTGACCTGATGGGTAAAAAAAAAAGAAACAGGGATGCCCCTGGGAGGAAGCGTCTCCTGACAGGAAGTCAGTGGAAAGATGGTACATATATGTGCTTTTGCCTGCTCTCTTTGGGTTCTTTAACACCTCTCCATTATGGAAAGTCACAGAGAAGAATCTGCTGATACTGCAATTTTATCTTCTCTTAGTTTTAGCTCAAGCACTTAATACCAATGACACTGTCTATTTTTCTGAGTTAACAAGGCTGCTTCTGTTCAATCCTCCTTTCAGAGAAGCAGCCATTAGAAGACAAAACCATGCCTGTCTCACTCCACTTGATCTAGATCTTCTCTTCTGAACTGCTGTGCTATATGTTATTGAAAAGGGATAAGTTAAATACTCTGCCATATACCGTACATGATGCCAGTGACTGCTGGCTGAGGGCTAGAAAGAGACTTTATGTCTGGGTTGCTACTTTATAGCCAAAAGCAAGCCCCATATTTTGATTCATCATATAATCCTCCTACTTAATAAGAAATGAGAGAGCTCTGTTGTGCTCCAAGCTAGAGGGAAGAAGACAAATATTTTCCCTCTTATCCTGGAAGAAATGTAGACTGTCTTTCCACATGCTCTCTTTAACCTTTGCTGTTCACCTTTCGGTCCCTAAGCTTATTATAACAGCTCAATTCCTCTTATGAAATCACTGAATTATGTCTTCTGTTTGTTTGGGCCTGTGTAATGTCAGATGCTTCAGACTTTCAGGCTGGCCAGGATGAAATCAAATCACAGCTTTCTCAAGCTACTTGCTCAGACTCTCTGGCTTACACAGCTGCCATTAAATAACCATTCTTTGTGAAGCTGCTAGTCCAGTACCAGTGGCTGGGGAAAATCAAAACAAAATAACACTAAGTCTTGTGGTCATGGAATGACATCACATGTGTTTGGTGTCACACTGGGCATGTTGAGTTGCAGTTTGTTTCCATTCAAGCGGCTTCTTTGGCAGTCATGATGTGCTGATGTGCTGTTGGAAATGATTGTTCAAGAGAAGTCTGTGGGGATGATATTAATGAGTGATTCAGCAAGACTCAGACATTTACAGAATTGGCCCTGGTGAAGGAGAGCTTATGTTTAAGGAGAGAAGAAAAATGAGGAAAGAACACATAGTTTATGGAAAAGATATGAACATGACCAGATGAAAGAGAATAAACTGAGAAGAGAGGAAGTACAGGACAGAAGAAGAAAGAAGGATGATGAGATGGCACCAAAAACATCAAGAGCACAAGGACTGGCACAGAAGCATTAGATCTTGCTATCACTGAGACAGTCAGAAGAAAGCAGCATACTCTATAGTATAAGTGTCAGAAGGAGAATTAAGCAAAATGCTCTGTTTCAAGTGGTCTATGAGACATTCATCTTGTTTAGAGACCTGGACCCTGATTGTAGGTTTTGACATAAAACAACACAATTTATTATGGAAAACACTGTTTTAAGCTAAATACATGTTAGTTATATGAATTTATCTCTCACTAATTATAAATTAATTAGTAATTAACCTAAAAAATTTCAACTACCCAAAACATTCCAGTTCATCTCAGCTCA
>WEIT01003895.1:46495-62918 GCA_013389985.1 Dryoscopus gambensis
TTTTTTTTTTGGTACAACATCTGATGTTAGCTGTGTGTCACAGATCTTGATATTCCCATTTTATGAAAAATTGCATGCCATCTACTGGCTTACCTCAGTTATGGTCTGGACACCTACAGAGTTGATAGATGGTCCTGTTGGCAGCCCATGTGGCATGTAAGTGCCTCTCATCAAGCATGATTGAGGAGATCTGCATTTATCAGTCTGCAGCTCTTTAACCTGCTAACACCCATTCTTAACAGGATAATTTTACACTTGAAGTAACCGGGTGAAAAAAGACAGTTCCTAAACTAAACTAGAACAAATTTGGTAGGCCACCATGAGGTCACATTCTTTTCTTAGAGTGCTTTGATCCTACTACAACAACTTTGAACTCTGTTTTTTCCTTCTCTGCAAAGGTATAAACCAGAATCTCAATTTCTCTATCATTTCTCTGGAATACAATCTATGAACCTAAGAACTAGAAATGGAAAAAGCTTTCTGGATCACAGCATGGCTGAGGTGGGAAAGGGAGCTCTAGATGTCTCTGGTTCAGCCCCCTGTCTCAAAGCAGGGTCAAGAGCAGCTCACTTAGCACCATGAATCTGTATCTTTTCCTTGCATCTGCAAAATGAACAGCCAATCCTGCGACTCACCTCCTCTAGAAAGCTTTTTGGATCCATAATTAGCCACCCATTTCAGTGGAAAGTAGTCCTACCAGTGGTTGAATGCAGAGCTCAGCTTTGAGCCCACTGCTGGGAGAAGGCAAGACAGATACCAAATTACCTCCTAGTCCTCCTCTCTTTCTGTACAGAAGATCAGCAGGAATAGTCTTTCACCTATCATTCTTAGCAGGGACATTTCATCATGGAAGTGCCTCCTACCTGCTCACCAGTAGGAGATCTGTCTGCCCGTGAGTATCATTTCCTCCATTGGTCTGCACTATCCCAGCCTGTTGATTTTTTGGGCAGGATGCATGGTTCATCTGTTTGCTCAGGCCCTTGCCTGAGGATGTGGTGGTGAACATGTCTAGTTTATCCTGGAGGGGACTCTGAGCTGAGCTGACACAGATCAATAAGATGTTTGTTTCATTTGCAAATTTCTAATGGTAAGCAGAGGCTGCCTGGACATATTTAATAAATAATTTTTTAAAAGTAAATAAAAAGCCACTTCATTTCATTTGAACGTAACTGGCATAGGAAGAACTCACAAGGGAGCTATGTAAGGTTTTATGGGGAGTTATTTTGACAGAAGCCAACATTTGTCACAAGACAGAAAAAGCCCATTGCCCAAACTCATTGCCAGAAATTTGTTTCTTATTCGCACTGCTCTTCTACATTAAAAATCAGCAAATGATGAAATCCAGACATAAAGAAACACAAGGATTCATTTGCTCTGAACATAAATTTGTATTTCTTACTTATCACTCTAGTTTTTCCAATTCACAATGCCTGCAATTATTTCAGAACACATTTAGACTGGAAGCATAGAGGAAATAAGGATATCTAGGATGCAGGGGAAAAGTAATAAGGGGGAAAGGTTAAAAGTTAAAGAAAGATGAGTTAACTATTTTAGGTGTTGGAGAGGTATGGCTGTCTTTCCATAGGCTTGTTTCTGGTTTGGTATGCTCTGCACCTACACACTGTGTTTCTTATTCTCTTGTGTCTTAGGTTATATCCAGTGGTGTTATATCAGTTATCTAATGTTTGCAGCTAATTGAGGAAATGGCATTGATCAGTTTCAGTAAAGCAGACCTTCTTCAATTTTGGAGTCTTTAGCTGAAACAAGATGAGAATTCTATCACTTTGTGCTAACAAAGGTGATCCTAGAACAGACAGCAATTTACTGTTTTCCTTCTCAATAAAAGATGCTATTCACATAAAACTCATATATTTATAACTGTTTCTGTATTTATAACATGGTTGTCTTTTTCTTTTATTTCTTTGCGACCAGCAGAATCAACTTTTCCTGAAATGCAAAAAATTTCTTTTTCCCTGGCAGTTTCTGGGAGCCTTGCGGCGCTGCCTTTCCTTGGGCTGCAGTGACACCTAGCGCTCACGCCCTTAAGGCCGGAGAAGCCGGTGCTCTTTGGCTCGCGGGTTTCCTGTATTTTCTTGTTATGAGGGAATGCCGAACAAGAGTGTCAGCGTCGTCAGTGCAGTCACACCACTGTATTTACAGCGGATTGGGTCTGCGGGGGGAGGAAGGGGGGACAGGAGTCTCTGCAGTGGGAACTTTTGTATGCCAGTCTCTGTTGAGGGAGTGCTGGCCGAAGGGATCTGGGGCAACAGCTGGTTTGTCTCAAAGCTGGGATGTTCCTGCATCTCAGCTCAAGGTGAAAGTGACATTTGGATTCCTGGCTTAGGGAGGCTTGTCTTTAACAATAAAAAATGAAGAATTTGGAGTATGTCTAGTTCAGTTTATCATATAGTTTACAAAGTAGTAGCCCCAGTGGGATTCACTAAGTTCTTGGTCATGATTTTTCTGCCACTGGATATGTGGCAACATATCCAACACCGGCTAGTCAGAAGGATCCTCAGAAAAAGCAGGACACCAGTAACCAGCTGGTCTCTTCCATCTACCATCTGTATAATGCACAAGCACTGCTGACTTTGCAACCAGAGCCCTCGGTGCGGTAAAACTAATGGTTTCCCCTCTCCAGCCCAGGGCATACATTTCCATCATTTCCCTTCTGCCTGTCTCCACCACACAATGCTGGTGCAAGTCACCAGGAATCTTCCCAGAGCAGGCAAAAACCAACAGAACCTACTCTTCTTCCAAAATACATCACAAATAAAATCAGGACCCCTACCTTGCCACCTTCATTTCCTGCTTTTTACAGCTGGCTGGTATCCTAAAGATGAGGAAGGCAGAAGAACCGTAGCCTGTATTAAAAAAATCATATAATCGTAGATATCCCATAGAAAACATCTTCCATCGGACAGAATGGGAAAGTCACACTGCAGGGCACTCTCTCAGTAGGACCACAGGAATTTACCTAACCAAGCTTTGCTTCTTGTTTTCCATAGAAGCAAAATCTCAGTGCAAGATGTTATCTCCCATGCTTAGGTGCCATTTCTTCTGATTCTGATGTTTTTCAGAATTACAATCACTTCCTTCCCACAAAATTCCCTCAAAGTATTGTTACTTCATTAGTAATTTTTGATAATACAATAGTATTTAGAAACTGGGTAGTATGCCTTCAAGTGGACTGTGAACCTAGTATCTGCTCTTGCATTACCTGCCCAACCATCAGAGAAACAACCATTCTTGCCTGTTGACAGACATTTTTTGTAAACTTCAGCTGTGCTCAGACCATTTGCTCACATCCCTAGAACTCTGAGAAAGGCATATAATGACCCACATCCAATACAGGGCTCAGCCTTTCAGGAGGGGTTCTTTTGCCCCACACTCCTTGACTACTGGCTCCAGAAAGCTGTTCTGCATTTGTAATCACCTTCTCCTCTCAGCTGGTTTGAGATAGTGCCTTTTGCCACTGGTGGGACTGAGAAGGACCTGGGCAGCTCTTGGCCAGTCATGGCAATTTTGGCATCTCAGGAGGGCCCTGGAGCCCAGCCACCACATCCCTGATCCTCCTGCTCCTGACCAAAGGACTTCTAACTACCCATTCCCCCACCACACCAGTGTGGAGGTGTATCTCTATTCTGACAGAAATACCCACTGCTCTGCCACACCCCTTGCAGCAAGCATAAAATTGAACATGGCTGCGTGAAGGACACAGATACTCCTCATCCTTCACTTTCAACTGATAAACCACCTTGATACATCTGTGGGACCATTCCTGCCCATACAGGAAGACCAACATATCTGTTCTTACACTGTTTCAGTTGTCAAAAGTTTCAAAACCAATTTGAAAGCCCTTTTACTAGTATGACACTTCTACAAAATCTGTTTCTTTTTAATAGCCTCAAAGCTCAGCCTAGGATCTGGAAGCCAAGCTGCATTCCCCTGGGCTTGGGACTCCCCTTCTTAAATGTTTGGCAGGGTACTTGCTCCTTTTGTGTTAACCACTGCTGCTCAGTGCCTGATTGCCTCCCTGCATCTCCAGGCAACAGCAAGGGTTGCATAGGTATGATAAGGCACAACTTCTAACAACTGCTAACAAGGAGTGGCACCAGCTTCTTCACCAAAGTCATGTAAACTACATCTAAATGGTGGTACTGCTAAACCTAGGTACTGCTAAACCCCCCCTGAATGGGGTCCCCAGGACATATCAGAGGGAATCTTTTCTTCCAGCCATCACTGCCCCCTGAGCACTGCAGTGTCTGCCAGGGCCAGGAGGAGCTGCCATGTACATGGAAGATGTTTCCAGCCTGGCCAGTCAGCAAACCAGAACTGAGACACCTGCATCGAACATCCCAGCTGGAACATATTAACAGTTATGCGATCCAAAAGCAGCAGAAAGATCCTGTTTACTTTTCATGTTGCCCATGGAGAGAAAGGGATGTTTTAAAACTTTATTCTGCTAACCAAGGGAAGCAAAAGTGACAGTGAGCCAGGTGGCTATGACGAGCCTCATAGAAATTGCCCTTTCCAGAAAACCCGAGTTCCTTTCTGAAAGGGATTTCAGCTCTCACTCTCAACAACAGCAATTCTTCTAATTCTAGTGGTTGTGGAGGAAAGCTAAAAACAGATTTTAAGTGTATCATACAGCATCAAAAACTGGAAGGCAAAAGATACAAATACCTTTTTTAAAATGAGGACACAGTCTAAAATAATCTCCTTCTTTTTGAAGACTGAATAATTAATTACATGAATTTATGCTTTGTGTTATTGGAATTGTCAGTTGCTATCAGATACCTAAAAGGAGATCTGAGAAGAAATGCATTTCCCTTCTCTTTATATTGCTATAAAGCAAAACACCTGTTTGTGACCCTGAAGTGTTGTTTGCCATCTCCTCCAAATTAGAAACAGTAGTTCCACAAAATGGTGTTACAGAAAATAAGATATGGGCAGGTTTACTGCTTGACTTGCTTGAATTCTGCTTCCCTCTAGGGCATAAAATACTTTTTTTCCCCCCAAGGGCTAACTGCTCATCTTTTCTGTGCCAATCTCTCTAGCCATAAACTACAGATAAAAATTCATCATTGTGAAGCTAAATACATGTTCCAGTCTTAATGATTTTATGATTCTGTGATTTACAGAACTCCATGAACTCTTCCTTGAGCACCACAGATGTTCAAATCTGTGTAAAATACATTGAACATTTTTCATTCAATTGGCACCATTCTTTTAGATTTTTCTGCTTTGGCCTCAAAGGGCTTCAACTGAGCTGTGGCAAGGACTTGTCACACAGGACATCTGGAGCTGAAAAAACATCCATGATGTACTTTTTCAGCTCTTGGCTGAATGAGCTGTACAAATGGCAGGCTCCATCCATGGGGTGAGAGCTACCAGCTGCCAAGGATACAAGTGTGAGCTGGAGAAAACTGGTTTCACCCCTAGAAAAATCCTTGTTTAGGTATTTTAGATTTATAAAGCACCACATTTTCTGTTATCTAATGCTATATACGATAATCAGATACAGCCACAATATTTCCTCACATATGCCCTCCAGTATGGGATTGAAAAATCAGATCCATCATGATTTAAATTTCCCATTTTCCATTGCCAGCAGAATCAGTTTTTCTTGGTGATAATAATAGCACAGAAGAATATTCTTGGTCCTTCTGGCTCCGAAAATCCTGCCCACATGTTGCACTATGGTGCAGAAGACAATGAGAGAATATATCCAAAAGCCTCTCCAACATTTCTTTTTGCAGAGTACCCAAAAGTGTGAGTAGCTATGCTACTCTTGTCTGCTTGTCTGCTCACAGCTGTCTTGGAAAAAAATATTTGAAAAAAAAAAGACATGTAAATACTTAGTGAGGTTAGTAAAAATAGTACAATCTGTGATTGCTACCCTTGTCAAAACTTCAAAGGGAAAATGTACTCCTTATTTCATTTTTTATGGTACGGCTATTTAAAGCTGCCTGGTTGTTTATCAAGATGTATCTAACAAGTTTTTTCATAGCTATGTGACTCCTTTGCCTCAGAACCACATTTATCAGGCCACTTTTTGTATTTTGCATTTTTAACATTTTGTTTGCGTTACTCTTGCACTAAATGAAGAAAAATGTTTTTTCACTTTGGGAGGTACCATCTGGTTTGAGTTTAGTCACAAGGTGGAGGAGAACGGGTCTCCAGTAGGGATGCAACTCAGAGGTCTGCCCACGCAAAACCACCCCACCGGCCCCATGACATCACCCGAACACAGCTCACACATGGCAAAGGAGCACGGAGGGCTCCGCATTCCCGCTCCGGCCAGCCTGGCTCTGGAAAGCGGTCAATCTCTTCTGCCCTCTGGTGTGCTTTTTCAAACATTGCCGCAAACGCACCGGCAGATGTGCAGGTTACATTGCTTCTGCCAGAGCTCAGGGAAGGCAAGCCCTTGCTGAAATGAAAATGCCATCAGGTTAACAAAGAATCTGGAAGCGACACTAAAGGCCTCTGTCTTTCCCTTTTGAAAGTCATGCCAATCCCTAAGACACAAATGAGTGTTGTCTGTCGCTAGGGTAGAACAAAAGTCACTCCTACCAGAACCACTATCGCCATACTGGAAGCTTGGCTATTTCCACGGGCTTGTTTCCACACTGGGCTTGTGCCCTCCTTAGCATCAGTTCTGCTGGAAGCTGTATGTGCACAGCACAGCTGAAAACTCTTTCACTTTTTTGTGTTTTCTCTAACTTAAGAATGTCCTAAATTTTTTTTTTCTGCAAGCATTCTGTTCTTGTTACAGAATTCAACAGAGCGGACTTTTTTAGAAACAGACAAAGATTCCAAAGAGCATATATTTCCCTCTGTTATTACAATAACTCCTATGATTCTCCCATTCAGTTTATGGAATTCTTTTTGTTTCATCTCTATATAATTCTAGGAACACCTATATTCAATGAGTACTCCCATCTTTTAAAACTGGGATAAAATGAAAACTGCATTGCGTACATATTCTATCCATCCTTGCTAATAAGTGGATTTATTAATACCATGAAAACTTTCATCTGGTAAGCTTAGTTACAGCACCAACAAAAACTTACTTTCTGCAGTGCCAGGGGAGACCAGAAGTTGGTTCAACCCATCTAAAATCAGACTCACTCTTTTATACTCAGGGGGATTTATTGATTTCCAGTAACTACAGAGATAGCTTATAGTGCTGCCTCAAGTGCATGTTACTCAGATAATCTTAAAATGGGATGAAACTGGAACTCGTGTGTGGAACTACTCAGCTCTTCTCAGCATGCCAGATAAGGAGCATCTGAAAAATTGTGCTCAGACACAACGCTGTGCAAAACATAGTCTGGCTCTCATAAGTGGCCTTTAAATTAAGTTTCTGTGGGAAGCCTGTAAACTTCAGTTCAGGGAAAAGAAACTGCTAGAAATGGGAATGCCTTTTTTTTTAATCCTTGAATATTTTTCAATATGCAGAGAAACCAAATAATTATACTGTGCTATATTAACCAACACGTATGCACTATTTCACGTGCCTTTAGTTTTCAAATGTCTTCCCCACAGTGCCCTAGCCTCCTGCCAACGTTTCCCTTCAGGCCACCAGAAGACCCTGCTTCCCAGGTTGACACTTTTCTCCTCAGGCCAGTGCCAAGAATTTTGAGCCAGGTTGCAATTACCAGAAGGGCTGTTTCGAGCCTTTCAGCCTCCAAGTAATTCTGAGGTGAAGAAAGCATTTTAGAAGTGACAGGCTAAATAAACAATTTCAGTAAAACCAAGATTGTTCTTCTGGGCTTGTGTAGGCAGAGCAGAATTAGCAAGCATTTTATTGCAGTGAATGCTGTTCTGGTGAATCAACACTACATGCTTTGCAAAAGATTTGTAAAAATGTTTAGCATTTTCAGCTGTTTCCATTTGGAGAGGTCCAGATGGAGGCTCATAAAGAACCCTCATATTCCAAAAGTGCTGAGTATGAGGGAAAGATGAGATCTAACTATGAAGTTCAAATGGGCTGTACATGGTTTCAAGAAGTCCTAGGGTTCAGAGCCTGTTAAGACAGAAGAGTTCTTGCGTTATGTCTTGAAGCAGAGTTTGGGTGTATAGAGACCTTTAAGACAAAAATGAAGTTGTTTCACCTCTGGGGTTAGGCAGCACCTGTGTTGTGGTTTACAGGATGAAAAATATTACACTTGTGTACTTCAATTCTTGATTAAACACAATTCAAGATATTAAATATTTCATCTCATCCAATAAATCGCATTCCACTTCATCTAAAAGCAATCATGACATGAACAGACTTAATGGAATTTCTCAACAGGATATAAAAATCCAGCTGATTTTTTTCTTCACAGAAACTTCATGTTGTATTAACCAGCAGACAAAGTTGTAAGTCTCCAGCTCATTCCACCAAGGTTACATACAACAGGTCACTTTTACATAGCCTTGATGAAGAAAATCTAGAATTAATACCATTAGAAGTGCGCAGTAACTGATTCGTATTTCTCAGCTGATAAGATATAATTCACAACATTTTTTTTAAATATGGCCCATTTTCCCATAACATAAATCTTTAATAGATTACTTCTGAAAAAATGGTAAATAGATTGTTGTAATTTTGTATGAGATTTCCTCAGAGGACAAAGCAGTCTCAGACAAGACTACTCCCACAAGGTAATACACCAAGGCTGACATCTAACAATAAATGAACTTTCTGCTGCAAGCATTTACCTCCCTCCATTAGGAAAATGCCAGCATAAATAGCTTAGACATCCAACTTCTAGGTGTCTGAGCCTAGGTAAGCTCAATGATACTGGGTATCATTCTATAAATGCATCCACATATTTTTCTATATAACAGGAGCTCTGTAAGTTTAATTGTGAGAGATGTTATTAGTACTAAGAACCAGAATAGATTTTTTTTACAGCTGCCTACAAAAAATTATCAGCTCACCCTTTCTGAAAAAATATTCCTAAATGTTTTTGGAGTTCTGAGGGTTTGTCTTCTATAGCTTTGAAATTGGTCTTCTCGGCAGATGCTTCAATTTTCAGTATCAAGGAAACACAGGGAATTCAGCTACCCTTCTTATTCTCAGCATCTGATAGTGATTCAGAATTAATACAGAGTTATATTTTGGCTGTACCTTTGGCAGAGTACCAGCAGTGTAACTGTAGGCTTCACAATTTTCCCTGAGTGGGCTTGCTGTGAACAAACAGGCTTTGGGTCCCAGCTCCACTGAGAAAATCTAAGAGGCAGAATAGGAAGGGAAGCAGTGGGCAGAGGTTTCTCCTCATGCAAGGCTATTTTGTCAGTATAAAATGATGCAAGCGAGGAGCACTGTACTACCACTAACTTTCAGGAAACTCTGGTAGATTCACTGACATGGTTTATGATTCTGTATTTGTTAATGGTCCGGGAAGATATAGGGTCATGAGCCAAAAGCATGTTTCCCAGGGAACTGATCCCAGTGGACAGGGAGAGACTGAACTAAGGAAGCAGCATGTCTGATGGTGGAGCAGCATCCCCTATATGCCCATGTATTTCAGACTTTTTGAAGAAGACGTTTAAAGACATTTTTAATCTGTAGTAAGGCCGATAGGAGAGAACACGTGCAAGCAGTAGTTAAACACTTTTGCCAAATTCATAATATCTCATGTTACTGCAATGCATTTTTCAATTCTACCTATAGGATCGATATTTTGTACTTAACTCTTCATCACAGTCTTGTAATTTAAATTCCATGACAATAAGTTGGATATTTTTTTAAAAAATAATACCATATTGGGCAAAATTTCTTTCTAAAATACCTCACGTATATAATATCCCCTTTACATGGGATACATCAGCTAGTCTGATTTTAAGAGCTATTTCATGCTATCACCATCTACTGATACCTGTAAAATAGGGAGAAAATAAATGCTTTTTAATTTTGAAAATTAGGTCACTGACAATTTATACATGGCCAACATATTTCAGACAATTTAGGAAAGAAAGTGAACCTCTAAGGCTTGTCCTGATTCTGTCAACAGACTGGGGATTTACATTTATGTGTAGATGTGCATACTTTGGGTGCCAAGAATCATTATAGAGAGCACTGGACACATGGATTGTAATACAAAGTGCTTTTATTTGTGAAGCCCATCTTCTTTAGTATGTTCTCTGCTTGAAGTTGGGAAAATTGCTCCTTTGCCAAAGGATTTAATTGGAATTATGTCATATCCAAACCAAATTTTTTGTGTTTCTGCATGCATTTCAATGTATATGTTAAGAGCTCCTGCCAAAATGTTTTCCAAGAAAAAAGGCTTTTGACTAATAGAAATTTTATGCAAAATTTTCCATTTTTTTTCCAAAAACGTGTTTTAATATTTCAAGTTTCAATAAAAGCCAGTAACTGTATTGCATTAATATGCCTTATTTTAATGTCACTTGCAGGAACAGCAATTTCCTGACCATTTCTATTTTGAAGCATCATTGAACTGATCTTAATGGGTCACTATGACGTGCAGTACATGATTTCAGTAATATTCTGACTAAAAGCTGAAATATGCTTAACTTTAAATAACATTAACCCCACCTCCTTTGATTCCTCATATCTTATTGACTTTAGATATTCATCACTGAAATGCCTGTTTCACTCAACTGCACAGGCGAGTCAATTCCCAAGCCAGTGTTGAAAATAAAAAAATTATTCAGCAACAGTGAAAGCATAGATGCATTCGGTAGAGAAGAAAGGGTTTCTTCTTCATCTTCACCACTAGCTTCCTTTCATAACTTTAGATTTATATTCAGCTGTGGGACCTGGACTATGAAGCAAGGATTAAGAAACAGAACAGCAATGAAGCATAATATCCAAGCACTAGCTGGGATAAATAACAGATTGAATTCTGACTTGTTCCCAGTTCCTGGGCTGTATTTAATTTTCTTTACTTTAAACTGTCTATGGAGGAATTAGATGGAAAAAAATATTTTCTATATCAACAGGAGAATAATCAGAGGTGCTTTATTAGGTTTCAGTCCTGGAAGAACCTTCTGAATGAATTCAAATATTTTAGCATGCATGTCTGTGGTATAATTAACCTCATCTATGTCTCTATGTCCTCTCAAACCTTTGATCTCTGTATTTTTGAACATGAGTTTTTTCACGATAACAGCATTTCTCACTGTCATGTTCTCCCCTCAAAAAAATTGCCTCTCAAAAATTTTACTGCTCCATTTAATGCAGGTTGTAGTACTCAACACGTCTTTTCTTTGAAATATTTACAAATAGCAACAACAACGCCTCAAAAATAGGTGATTGATTTTTTTTTTTTTTTTGCAAGCAAGGAGAGTGAATGAAACTGTCCACACTGATGCATACAGTTTTGGTGAAATTTTTTTTTTCTTTTGATCCCAGGACTTTAATAAACTCTTACTGAATCATAAACAACAAGCATATTTTTATGGGTTTTTTTTTTCTAATAATATAAGCAAATCTTTAGGCAATAACACCAGTCTGATTGCTCTGATGTTGCGCTTTGCAGAGTTTGTAAAGAATTACATGTCTTGAAAAAAATAAGGCCTAGAAAACACTGTCCAACAAGAAATCTGAGGACTATATCCAACCTGTCCTGATGTTTCAATCCATCCTTCCTTTTTCCTTAGGGTTCCAGACAGAGCATTTCTCTTATAAATTAACATTGCTCAGGCATCCCAGATCTGCTTCTTATCAGCCATCAGAAAGTTGGAAGTAGGTAGGAAGGCACACAGGAATCACTGAAGAGGATACAGTGGCCTCCCTCCACAGTTCCCCTCATCACGTTCCAGCTGCAGCAGCCAATGTGCGTTAGCTGGAGAGAAGAAGCCAAATGCACAGAACCAGCCCCTGTCATTAAACACTGGTTCAGTCACTTGCTAGGAGAGGTTCAATGCAGAACCACATCTGTGTCTTTGGAACCTTAAAAATAAGATGCGAGAATTATTTCAAGGGTGGGGGAATTCGGGCCTAAAGTTTTTGAGTACTTTTCTGGTGGAAAGACCTACATAACACAGTGTCAGAAAATGCAGTTTCTGCCAAACACAAGTTGAAATTCTCATTTTCTGTTCATTGCCAAAAAGTTAGGCTTGCTTTAGCTACAACTATTTTTACATGTACACGCTGATAATCAGACCATCTTTCTAGAGAATGGAAAGTACCTTTCTCATTCATAAAGCTGTGAAGTATTTATCCTGGAGGACAAATAAAAGTTGAAGTAAATGGCTTTATCTTTGATGTTCTGGATCTAATATGAAAAAACCCATAAGTATGCAACTGCGTGGCTAAGAAAAAGATGTTAAATACTCAGAAAATATGTATGTTTACCATTTTTGAAAATCGTCAATATTGTTTAAAAAAATAATGAATGCATACCTTTCTTAGTAAGCTGTTTCTGGAAGGCAAAGATATAAATTCTGTA
Organism: Dryoscopus gambensis; assembly: GCA_013389985.1. Lineage (NCBI taxonomy): Eukaryota > Metazoa > Chordata > Aves > Passeriformes > Malaconotidae > Dryoscopus > Dryoscopus gambensis. The sequence continues at coordinate 58,909 of WEIT01003895.1, forward strand.
TTTTTCAAATAATGAATGATTTTCTCAGTAAAAGAACCAGAGAGAATGCAATAAACCTAAAATGATCACCACTGAATTGGGGTCCAAAGCCCTCCTTATAGATAGAAGTCCAATTTTTCCCCCCAGCCCAAAAGACTGTGACTCCCAGCATATCTACAACTACTGCTGCCCCTGGCTGGGTATGAGGGAGAGGGATGCTATATATCAGCGCATGCACAGAGTGCTGTGTCCTTTCAGTGCTCCCTGTTCCCTTTCAGTGTCCAGCCAGGAGGTTGCTCCTTTGCCTTGCTGTGCCTGCCCTGCTCTGGGTGAAGGAGGGCCCTGATTTGGGAAAGTTTTTTGGAGCATGAGGGCATGACCCAGTGGGGAGGAAGCCTGCAGCAAGGGCAGATATTAGCAGATGCCTGAAAGAAGCAGAAAATGAGAGAGCCAAGTCTTAGAAGCAAGAGAGAAATTCTTTCTTAGTGACCCAGAGGCACCAAGGGTGAGGTTGTGTAAGACAGCTGGGCCAATCTGACAGCTTGTTGCCACCAAAAGTGAGTGTTTTGTGCTGCTTCAGAAAGCTGAGGGTGTCTGAGAAACACAAGAGCTCATGCAAAAGAAGGAGCAGACAACATTCAGAAGAGGGAAGTAAGCCTAGCCTTTGGGGCAGCCATGAGCTCAGATTTCGCAGGAATATTCAGCCTGTGTGGTGCCTGCTGAAACCCAAAATGCCACAAAATGTTGCTGGACTGAGACAAAGAATGTGAGGAGAAACTCAGAAGAAACTGAGTTTCTGTATTTTAGACCCTGACTGTCCTAGTTTAGCTAAATCTAAATGTAACCTTTAGAAATTTACAATCCTCTCAGTGATTATGGTCTGTCCACTGAAAAAAAAGGTCTAGTTAGGCTCACCTCTAAGCTTTGGACAACTCAAGATCCTTTCACAGTTAGTTTAAAGATGTCCTAGTCTGAATTACTTGGGATGAAAGAGGCCAGCGAGCAGCTCCCCAGGGAAATTTGAGAGAACATTTGTCTTTGGCAGGGATGAGTGAAGGCAACAGCCTATGGAGCCACGATTAAAAAATAATGTGTATCCTTAGTCTTTGTAAATGACTTTATCACTTCACATTCACAAATGTATAATCACCCCTTTAAAGCCTACATAAAATCTCAGAAGAGACATTTTACACAGGAAATTAAAAGCTAATCTGTATGAAAATGCTATATAGTTTCAGATTAAATCAAAAAGATTTAGCCTTGCTTTGAAAAGGCACAAATGGGACAAGATGTGAAAGTGAATTATCTTCTGGAAGGTAATTTTTTATTCCCTTTAATGAGACTGGAAGTAAATACAAAGTAAGCATTTTCCCAGAAAAAGATAGTTCCATGAAGTATAGATGAAACTAAATAAAACAAAGGGAAAATATTTAAAACTGCATGTCTTAGGAAGGGACTTTCATTATAGTCAAGGTTTCCAGCTTGTACAACCATAAACATACATAGACTGAGAGGTCAGAAGAAGGAAATACTTTAAGTAGCGTAACATCAGCTGAAACTGATGACTGTATTTCTAAAAGTAAATCCAAAACAACCTGGAATGACAACATAGTCAAAGAGAAATACAATTGATCGATTTCTGAAAACAAATTTTTAAAAAATTGGAGGAATTAGTCAAAAGTAACAGTCTTCACAGACTAGAAGGATTTAGGTTCCATCCAAAGCTTTTACTAGTTTTCAGAAGTGTTTCTGTGCAGCCATTGCATTCTCTCCTAATAGCCAAACCCAGTTTCAGCCTTTTAACCATCAAGAGAGTCTGAGCTCATCTCCCCGAGTCATATTGAAATAATTTCTGTGAAAAATGTTGTTTGGAAGCCAAAAGTCCTTTCCCTCTGTAGACCTGAAAGTTAGGCTGCATGCCTCTCATCTTACTCATAATTCACCACCACATCATCTAACTGAGTTGAATCTTGACAATATTATATTTACAATAAATCACATAAAGTATTTTCTAACACAGTTCTTTTAAGATTGGTTGGAAATTTGAGATGTTACAACTCAGACATCAAATTATCTCAAAAATACCTATGATATTTATATAAGATGATTATATACCTTCCCTGTCTGAGAAAAAATAGTTCAGGTGGAGCATTAAGGGGATGTAATTCAGATCAAATATCTACTCCTTCTCCCCNGATTTGGAGAAAATGAGAAGGTAATCAGTAAAGCCAAATGCTGGGACTGAAAGGCATGGAAAGGGAGAGGAAAAGGGTCTAGGAGTCTGGGTGACAGGTGTGCCTATACCTCCACCCAGCACCAAGAAATTACGTACATCCTGCAATGACAGAATCCTGTGAAAACACCCTCTGCCTTCCTTCATGGAACAACCCCTGCTGCAATGCCTCCACAGAAGTCTGAAGTCATCATTAACCTGTCATGGGCATTATTGCTGTGTTATGTGCAGGCACACAATTCTGTACTGCAACAGCGGACACTTCATCAAGCAAGAAAGACTCACCCATTTTAGGAAAGCTGGTGAGAATCACATCATCACTTCCAGTTTACAGGAGGTTTGGGGTTTCCAAAGTTTCTGGGCTGTTAAGGGCCTTTAGGCTGCAAAAAATCTTTGCAGCGGGTTCAGTTCAAACCGGGCAGAAACACAAATTAAGTGTAGTGGTTTTGTTTGCATTTCTTACCTTCTGTGAGATAAGGGATTGGAGAAATGAAAAGCAGGCTTAAAACTTTAGGAATATGAAGTTTATTACTAAGAGAATTATAAGTAAAAAGAAATAATAAGGAATTAAAGTAAAACCCCCTTTTCTTCCAGCACCTCCCCTTTTTACCTAACTTGCAAAAAATGATAACAAACTATGATTTTGGTCAGTATTACAGTTCTTAAAAGTCTCTCCAATATTTAAGGAAAAAGGTTTCTTTTGCTTTACGTGGTTTCCAAACTGCTCAAAAAGCAACAGACTTGCCCAGAATTCTGCTGCCATGAAAAATATCTCTCCCATGAATCTTGAAGTCTTCCCACAACTGCCAGCATGGGACACATGGGGTGTTCCCTTTTTTTAAGGATAAGCAAATTCCAGCCTAAAAAGCAAGTGCTCTCTTTTTCACAAAATCTCTAAAAGTCTCTTATAGCTCTGAGGTGACTGGGTGTGGTCACTTTTCTTTTTCCACAGGCTGCATACAAAATTCTCATCCCTCCATGTCTTTTAAATGGATAAAAGAGGAAAGAACAGTTTGTGATATTACAGTTTTTACCACAGCCTGCAAGGAATATTTTTAAACTTTGTGCTGGGCGCAACTCTGCCCTATTTTCCCATCGCCATCTTCAGCTCCATATCACATGACTCACTTTCTCTTTCTCTCTGACCTTGAAGCCACCATGGTTTTCTCTTTTGAGGGCTGCACTGATGTTCTTTTCAGTTTAGTGCGAGCTGTGCTGGCTGCAGCAGATCTCTGCCGGCTCCCACTGGCTCCAGCAGAAGGCAGTGGGAGGTCACAGCAACTTCAGATCCCATCTCGGCCATGCAGTCCCGGCTCAGTTGGAGTTCTCGGGCCGTGCACCTACTCACAACTCCAGGGTGGCTTCTCAGCAGCTTAGCCCGCCGCCGCTGCTGCCAGGGGTGGAGGGGAAGGGGTGGAGGGGAAAAAGAGAAAAGCCCAGGCAGGAGGGCTGGAACAAAAGGGAAATTCCCACGTCTCCATGCAGTCTAAATATGCAAATTTTGAGAAACATTATTGGTCTAAACTACTGTTCGTCAACTCAGGTTCAACCCACCACAAGAAGAAAAAAATGAACCAACACACCTTAATATGTCACCTCTTTATCTTAATAAAAACCTTTCGAATGTTTCAGTGATTGTTTTCCATTTCTGGTCAGGCTTGTTCCCTTGTTTAACTCCTTGTTCAACTTGCAGACACTGAGATTAAACACTGTTTTCTGTTGTCAAGATAGCTTTCGATATCACAATATAGTAAAGCGTATAGAGTCTCTACTAAGTAATAGGTAAAAATGTTGCTAA
>WEIT01003897.1:4442-30145 GCA_013389985.1 Dryoscopus gambensis
TCCATGGGCCACAGTCCCTCTGAGGGTGTGCTTTCTCCACCATGGTGCACCTCCAGCTCCTTTGGCCTTGCTGTTCTCTCTGATTATCACTCTTCTGTTTTCTTCTCCTCTCTGGCATTTTCTGCTCTTTTTTAGATACGTTTTCACAGAGGTGCTACAGGAATGCCAAGTGGGGCTTGGCTGTGTCCTGCAGTGGGTCTGTTGCAGAGAGTTCTGTCCAGCAAAGGGAAGCTCCTTGCTTCTTCTCACTGAGGCCACTCTGCTGATGCCCTGCTAGCAGAGTATTGTAATTTATACCCAATACAATCAGCTACATGTTGCTTGCATAAAATGATATGGTCTCCTCGAAACATGGGGTTAATCAGAAGTCTTTTTCATGGATTGTGATAGCTGACATCTTGATCACATATCTACACTGCAACAGTGTTAGGTCAGTGCTGATGGTTTCTAAGAGTCTTATGTGAATATTGACATGTTAAGCCACAGTAACTGCATCTATAATTAAAGCAATTAGAATAATTTGTGTTTCAAAATAATAGGCTCTTTACAGAATGCTTCATAAAAACCACACCAAAATATTAAAACCAGTTCATATGAGCAAATACAGAACAGAAGATATTTCCTTAGTAGCCATTGTCAGTTTTGGTGACTTTCCAAGTCCAAAAAGAAATCCTTCCAACTACTATTTCTACTATTCCTCCCAACAACACCACCCAGCCCTGTAGATGGGAAGAGCCACTCACTGTATATAAAAGCATGTTGTATGAACAGAAAAAACGACCTGTAATGATGTGATTGCAAGATATGCAAAGGGAAAAGGGACTAGATTGCTTCATACATACCCTTTTCAGCTGCCACTCCCTTCATGTATGTTCACAGCAAAGTGCCACAAAAAGAACAGCTGAAAAACTGAGCTTCTAAAGGTGAAGGGGCAAATACTTGAGAGCAGGAAAAAGTGGAGAAATAAGGTAGAAAAAAGACTTTAAAATGTCATATATAAGAAGAAGAAAATGGACACTGCTAATAAACTGAAGTAGGGTATTGTTTTAAGATCAATCCCTCTTGCTAGCAATGAAACACTTACTCCTTCAGCTGCTTAGTCAGCTTGACAACCTGAGAGGCCAGGGACATACATGTCTCCACAACTACTAAGTAGCGGGAACACATGGTGTGCCCGTGTCGCTCAGCACTTTGTGAGGGTTTCTCTCCCATGTGGTTCTGCGTGGTGACATTTGCTCCATATTCAACCAATGTCTGTAAAAACATAAAAGAGAACAGTGTCATCTCTAAGTGTTGGTCTATGCTGTGACTTCTGATCAGTACAAGAATATTTGGACAAAAAGCACTCCTGAATAAAATGCTTGAAGAATACTAGTCTAAGCCAGTCACTTTTAAAATCCAGTCACTGACAAATCTGTATGCAGCTTGAATTCAAACCACACACACCAATAAAATCTACCACTCAGATGCAACAATAGCATAGAAGAGTGAGCTGCAGTTGAGAAGAGCTATAAAAAGACTATATTTTATGTATTATTCCTTCCACTGCTGTTGAAGTTCTACTCAATAATTTGTTTTCTGTTAATTCATTTGTACAGCATAGCCTCACTTGTAGCATTAATACAGTGATTGGGACTACCAAATGAAAACAGGACTTTCATTCTGCCACCTATTGATTCTCTTCTGCATCACAGTAATAAACTTTTGCAGATGCATCTCCCTGTGCATTACAGAACCTTTACACATGGCAGAACTAGAAAAGAAGACACTGGACATCCGTTCTAGACAACATCAGGGTCCAGAGCATCATGAACACATTGCTAGCTAATATAGTGGGTGGTGATGAGCTGTAATGGCTTACCAGGTCTGTTCTTGGGATCTCCAGGCTGCAAGGTATTGCAACACACCCTTAGAATCTCATTTTAGGAATGTCTTTGCTACAGTATTTGCTGACTCCTTTTGTGGTTTAGCTCTCAATTTTCTACCACAGCAGAATCCCTATGTTGACAACACTCAATAGGGCAGTCTCAGTGTTCTGATTCCTTAACTAAGTAATGCTTAGATATGAAAGACAGGGCCGATACTTTAGGTCAGACAGGCACAAATTTCTTATTGCAGATAAAGAACTGTACAATGACTTTAGCAATCTGGTTGGAATTTTTGGGGGGTTGGTTAGGTTACTGTGGTTTTTCAATGCTGAGAGAAGTCGCATCGCTTTGCACTTGCTCGGTCAGTCACTATTTTCTTTTGAAGACATACTGAAATATACGTCAGCTTTTAGTCTTTAAGAAAAATAGTATCTTATACTCTGCTGTATATCCCTGTGTTACTCACAGTACCAGCAGAGAACTCCAGCTTGCTGCTGGAGAGCCATCCAGGTTGTAAGTATGACTTTTGAGTTATTCTGAGACTAGAATAAAAAGTGTTCTATGTGCAAAAGAAGTTCTGTCAGGCTGACCTCAATGCATCCAATAACTGAAGCAAGACTTGAGACCAAGTCTTCCCTCTTTATGATCTGTTTGTGATAATCAGGGTTAGGAGCTCTTTGCATTACTGGAGTAGATAAAATAAGACCTAAATATTCTCAGCAATGCTTTGACACACATTGATACCAGCCCCTTGGAAAACCTGTGATCCTGTACACGCAGGAACTACAACGTCATTAACTTTATGCACACACACGCGGAAGATGAATTGCATGGCTGAGCTCTAGGCTGACTTATCCAAGCAGAGCTGGTAAACCACTGAGGATTGAAGTGACTTTAGTGACCACAAACAGCGGACACAGAGACCTCTACATCTGCTGACAGAGAGGTGGAATGGGTGGTCTGTCCGATCTGTTAAAACCATACAGAAAGGAAAGTTACGAACTCTTGCACTGTATCTCGTATCAATAGATTTGGCTTAATTTGTCAAGAAAGAAAACAAACAAGAGTTACGACCTGGCAGAAAGTAATCATATAGTTTGAAACATGATAGGAGCATCATCTGCTCATAAACACAGTGAATAAGAGGGCCAGGGAATCACTGACAGCCTGTGATTCTTCATTTTTTATGCTGCTGCTTATTGTTTCCCTGTTTCCTTTATCACTTCTTTCTTCTTACCAGATTATTCACTGTACATTATTTTAGAGTAGACTACAAGCTTACTGGGCACAAGGCTTATTTCGCTTCACAACACAACAAAATATCAACTACACTTAAGACTGTGATGTGTTAGTGAAGTGATATTACTAACATTGTGTATTTTTATCAGCACTAGATATTTTCATGACTTATTTCTCATGGCCTAATTTCAACAGAAAGCACTTGTTGAATTGAATGTTTACCTAAAATAAAGTAATCTTGAGAGTTCTAAGCCATTTATTAAGGTTAATTCTTCACAGGGAAAGCAGGGCTAGTCTCTTTGTTGTTTAGTTTTGTCCAGGAAAACAGCCTGCAGATGTCACCACTCTGTTCAAAATTGTCTCCACTCATTTCTCCTTCAAATGCATTGCACATCTTGATGAGGCACTGTTGAGACAGCAACCCTAAACACGCATTCCATGGCAACCCTAAGCACACCCTCTACGGCAACAGTGCTCCCCACCAGTAAATCATAAACATTTCTTCTATCCATTTTTTCCAAATGATCACAGCAACTGCTTACAATACAATAATAAACCCACTAGATTCAGCGTGGACGGGACGGTTTGCTTATTTTATTCTCGTATGAGTTTCTACACGGTCCATTCCTCACATCTTTAAAAAAAGACAGGTCCCCTCAATAAAAAATGCAGAGATGGTCATGTTCTCCAAATCTATTTGACTGTCTTCAAGTCTATTCATTCAGCTCAACCTGTTTTTCTTTTTTTATTATGCGATACTCTGAAACTGGCTTTTATGGAGTTATGTCTTCTTAGTGACCAAATATATTAATAGGTTACAATAATGATAATAATAATGATAATAATAATAATAACAACAACAACAATAATAATAATAATAATTAATAATAATAACAATAATAATAATAAGCAGCTCTGCAGCTGTAGATCCAACATAACAATGTGCACAAATGTATTCAGTGCTCTGAAGAGGTTAGCTAATAAAAATTCACTAGCTGTACTTCTTTTAGGGCTGGACTAATACAAATGTTCTGTATTTGCAGTGGCCTGAGAGGTGATGTGGATCAGTTCACGTGTGGTAACAGGAATAACATGTTTACTAATACATACCTTAGTCCTTTGAGAATTACTGCTCCTTCTTAGACATGTTTTCCTCCCTAACTTGACTTAATTACTTTAATTTTTATTTCTTGCCTTTCTGCCAAGAGGTTTTTTAATTATTTTATCTGTTCTTCTCCAGTGACTAGTTTGTTTATCAAATACCTCTCTGCAATTTCCTGGAATAATTTTATTATTATTTCTTCTCCGAGCAGCTTTTGCTTGAAGTGCTGACAACACAAACACTGAAATGTACTCCTGTGACTATACTAACAGTTCTAGCAAATTTGATGGGCAGAGGGTATATCTGCAATTGACATAAAGTTAAGTTGCTCCACCTTCAATAATTCACCAGAAGCGCTGATCAACCAGGGAGGTTCCAGTGACTGGAATTACTAAATCTGGCACTCATCTATAACAAGGCTTTGAAGAAGGATCCAGGGAAGAACAGGCCTGTCAGCCTGATCTCTGCCATGCAAATTCATAGAGCAGATCATCTTGACTATCCTCATTCAACAAGTATAGGACAATCAGGGGATCTCGCCCATAGCATGGCTTTATGAAAGGCAGGTTCTGCTTGAGCAACCTCATCTCATTCTATGATAAAGTGACCCACCTAGTGGATGAGGAAAAGGCTGTGGATGTGTTTACCTAGATTTTAGTAAAACCTTTGACATGGTTTCCCAGAGTATTCCTCTGGAGAAACTGGCTTTCCATAGTGTGGATGTACAGTTCACTGAGTGAAAAACTTGTTGGATGGCAGAGCCCTGATAGTGGTGGTGAGTGTATTTACATCCAGATTGTGGCTGTCATTGGTGGTGTTCCTCAGGGCTCAGTGCTGGGGCCAGTCCTGCTTAACGTAATTAGCAATATGGATGAGGGGATCAGGTGCATTGTCAGTAAGTTCACAGACTAGACCAAGTTGGGTGGGAGTGTTGATCTACTGGAGGGCAGTAAAACTCTGCAGAGGGATCTGTACAGACTGGATGGCAGGGCTGAGGCCAACTAGATGAGATTCAACTGTACTTGGACCACCCCAAACAGCCCAACAGGCTTCAAGCAGAGTGCCTGGAAGAAAAGGACCTGGGGGTGCTGGTTGATAGTGGCTGAATGTGAGCCAGTGTGTGCCCAGGTGGCCAAGAAGGCCAATGCCATCCTGGCCTGTATCAGCAACAGTGTGGCCAACGGGCAATGGTGAGGCCACACTTTAAGCCCTGTGACCAGTTCTGGGCCCCTCACAACAAGAAAGACATTGAGGTGCTGGAGCAAATTAAGAGAAGGGCAACAGATCTGAGGAGGGGTCTGAAGCACAAGCCCTGTGAGGTTGAGGGAGCTGGCGTTGTTTAGCTTGGAGAAAAGGACACTGAGGAAGGACATTGCTCTCTACAACTGCTTGATCAGAGGTTGTAGCCAGGTGAGGATCAGCCTCTTCTCCCAAGCAGCAAGTTAACAGGATGAGAGGAAGTGGCCTCAACTTGTGCCAGGGGCAGTATAGATCAGATACTAGGAAACAACTTTCCACAGAAAGGGTTGTTAAGCACTGGAACAGACTGACCATTGAAGTGGTGGAGTCATTGTGCCTGGAAGTGTTCAAAACCAGTGTGGATGTGGCACTTGAAGACATGGTTTAATGATGAGCATGGTGGTGGTGCTAGTTTGGTCAGACTTGATGATCTTTGAGGTTTTTTCCAACCTTAATGGTTCTGTGACTCTATGACCAGCCATCCAGTCCAACTCCACGACTTTTTTGGTATGTCTAGATTGAACACAGGTACTGGACAGAGGTATCCAAATTGGTTTATTCAGATCTGGCTCCCATAAGTACTGTAGATGTGTAAGCCTAAGCTGGACAAATTACCATTTTTAGCATCTCTATACAACAGAAGCATATTTTTTTTCAGTGGCCAAGATGATTTACTGAGAATTAGTTAGAAATCAGCATCACTCTTCATTGTATAGCACAGATTCCTTCCAGGATGATAAGTCTGAGGACGATGGTTTACTCAAGGTGTAAATCCTTCAACAAACCCATCTTATATAGTTCCCCTAAGCTGGAGAGCTACAACTACTCAATGGAAAAAGAAATAGAAGGAAAACTATCAGAGTAATATGAAAAGTATGCATATCTGCACTGGCTGCCCTTTTGTAACACAAAAACGTACACACTAGCTGCTTTTGTATAAACAATATAATCATGCTTTCATCTTGCAATACCAGTTAGTTTAGGCTCACAACAGCGTAATTGAGAATAGACTCAAAACCCCAGAGCTTTTCACTATTTCAGTCTGACTCCTACTGGTTTAAAGTTCTTCCTTCTGATATATTTTAATGTATCAATAATTACTCCCACTTAGATTTCCCATAATAATTTTTTTGTCATTCAAAGTTGAAGTTGAGAGGTTTCTGCTATAGCTATCACTCTACCTGTATGCATCCTAGATAGCCATGTTGAGCAGCTATATGAACAGCAGTATTTCCATCCTGGTCAACTTCATCCAGTGAAATCCCTTGTTCTTGCATAAACTGAAGAAGCCACAGAAGGATTTTCTCCTAGGGGCAAAGAAATGTCACAAAAGATAAGAAATAATGAAAAGCTAAATATACTAGAGGAATACTGCTACTGTCATCTCTTACTAATACTATCCAATAATTCCTTGTTTTCAGTCTCTCTTAACTCTGTAGGACTTAGTGCATCACGGGACTCTGGTTTGGCTTTTAGGGGGTTTCAGGTTTCTTTTTTCCCCCAAGGGAAAAAGCTGAAATACTTTATTTTATAAAAAGACATATTAGGAAAAATATGAGTACTGTAACACATTCTGAGAAACTCTACATAAATATCGTGCATGCCTCTGTGTTGGTGATGAAACCTGAGGCAGAACAACCCATATATCAATCTGAAAATCAGGTTGTGAAATTTGGTAAAAGCCTCTCTGGAAAATTAAAACAGGATTATTCTCAGATCACAGCACTGAGAAGTTAGATTCTTCAGATGTATAATCATTCCCCATTTCTGTGAGGTTGTGCTAAAGAAGAAGCAACACAATTAAAACCAGAAAATAATGCTACCGTAAGATCTCAATGTACTGACTCATGGACCATTCATATGTCCTGCATTTTAGGAAGGATGGGGAGACTTGGACTGCAAAAACTTGTCACTGAAAGTCTGGAAGCCAAAACCGAGGTAGAAACTAATTTTTTTTTTTTTAACATCACTTGTATTTCTTGAATTTCAGGCTCAAGATCATGCCAGGACTGACAGACAGCACCTGGATAAAAATGACATGATTCTTTCAGTGCTGTAATTTCCCATGTATTCAGCTTTGTATTNGGAGAGTTATATACGTGCACTAAGCTTCATTGATTTCTTATTTTCTCCAGCAAGTTTATTTGGAATGAATTTCTTCTCTGTAGGAACAGCCCATGCCTCTCCAGATTAAATTCCATTTTGCCCGACGGAATATGATATGGAAAATCTAGAATAAATCTATAGATTATATAGAAAAGTGGGTCCATTAAAGGGTATCTGACTACAGCTGCTTTTCCAGAATTTCTATCTGAATAGGTGAAAAGACTAAATTACTTCCTAGCTTAAAACTTTTATATTTAAACATGCATTTTTTCATATCTTGCATTGATATCTATCATGTGTTGTACTGTCTCAGAGCTCCAGTTCAAAGGAGGATTCTAGTGTGGATTCTAGTGTTGCTGAGGCAAACACTGATCCACAGACTTAACCTGCACCATCTCAGTACCTTCAGTGACACATGAGTACATAATCATCCAAAATTAGAAACGTGGAAAACTAAAGCATACCTAAATAAAACAGTATTGAAAGCACATATTTGTGCTCTGAACATTAATTACGTACAAAAGAGTAAGAGTAAAAATGAAGAAAGAAAATTCTAAAAAGGTTGGATATAAACCTGTATTTTTAGTGTAAAAAACCACAAATTTTTATCTCAATGAAAAGGAGAGGGACTGCCAGACTCTTCTAGAGCTACTCCAGGTGATTCTGCCCATTCAAGCATCTGGGTCTCTGCTTACTCCTTCACAGGGCTACTCTGTCTGATACTTATCTTCTTCATATCTTCACTTTAGCAGCAATTTTGTTCTTATTACAGGATGAAGACATAGGTATTTTGACTTCTCCTTGGCTGACTGCCCAACACAGCTGACAGCCAGCATGGAGAGATGACTTCAGATCACATATCCCTTTAAAAATACTTTTGAGCAAATTGTCAGTATGCTGGTGGTGTTGGCCAGTAATGAAGAAGGATGATACTACTCCTACGAATTGCCCCTATGTTTTAATGATTAAAAGAAAAATATTTTAGCAAAACTTACTTCAGCATTGGAAGACAACTATAGATTTGAAATCATATATTTCTTTGGAACATAATAGGTACCAGAATGTTAAGCATGTTCTGTAATTTTATGACCACAATCAGCATGGAGCAAATGATGCTTTCTAGTCATTTATCTTATCAGCAAGGAAATCAAGTGGCTAGGTGGCTCTATACAAATATCTGTACTTAGGACTATCCGTGCACCAAGTGATCACAGGCACAAAGTCATAGTTCTACTCAAACAGTTTGTGTTTCAACAAATTTATCCTTGACCAAAAAAACCCCAAGAAAACAAATATTTTTTTCACTTAAAACTAGGGAAAAGAAAACATCATATATCAAAATATACTACATATCACTTTATAAACACTCATATTATGTATTTGCAAGAAAAATGTTTTCAGGAATAGATTTATAGTCTTCAACTCAGTTTATTCAGACAAAATGTAAGATAGTAAGGACATTCATCAGATGAAGACAATGAAAAATAATCTCTTTTTTGTTATGTAATAGGAACTCATAAATACTGAAAAATATTCAGTGTATCTGTTACTTTTAATACCTACAATGGTCTTGAAATGCTCTAGCAGTTATTAACATCCCTTTGGCATATTCTAGACCTACAATAATTCAAACTTCTCTATAAAAAGACTTCAGTAAAATTTGGGACAGGCTGCCGACTTTGGTTCCATCAGATGACTTCTGGAGAAGGAAGTGCAACTAACATGGACCATTTAAATCATCACATGGCCTACAAAGGGAAGGGTTAGCATGCTGAAGAGTACTGACTCTACACCTAATTCTAGCCCCACCACTTGACAGTTATTAAATAAACAGGCCTTCCCAGTATCCCTTCAAAGTAGAGGAGTAGGAGTGAGTGAAAACAGCACACTACCCTTGTAAAAATGACATAAGACAGGAAGAAAAATATCCTGAGGTGTAAATAAAGGTGTTTTGTTAGGTATCTGCATATCTGAACGTCATACATTCCTTCCCACTGGGCTCTCCAGAACAGTACCACCATCAAGGTCTGCACAGGATCCCTTCTAGGTCCTCAGTCATGCTTTAGGTTGGTTCCCCAAAGTCGCACTATATTCTCTGGAGTTCAGAAACAACAAACTGTTGGCATTCCTCACCCTCTGCCTCTTACCTGTGCAGTCCATGCTACCACAACATCCCTGCTGGAAAGCCTTTCCAGCCCTGTGAAGCTCTTAGTCAGGCCTAGGACAATGTGCATCTAGGACTGCACCATCATCTTGCTGTGACATTGTGACTGGGCCAGGCACAGCTGGCATGCCCTGTACTCATGACTTATGCCCAGTGTGAAGAGGCCTGCCAAACATCACGGTTTCTCTCGCACGATCCCTTGCATAAAGAAACCCTTGCTAGGAGGTGTGCCGATCGGGCTACAGGTTGAGCTTTTGTTCTCTTAAATCAGATTAATTTATATGGTCCCTCTGTCACTGGAAAAATATAATATTGCTGACATGTCCTTGGAGACAGGCCATGACTGTAGTTTGAAGACCTTTAACATAGGAATGTTGCTATGAACTCCCTTCTGCTGCCCATTCTAAATTATAATTCTTGAAAAAAAATATTGCATGCATGTCTAATGTGTGGGGACACAATGGATGGACTGACTCTTTTAGAAATGGATTCAATAGCAGGTCTTCCTTGTGAAAATATTACTCTTGTAATTATGCCAAGACCAATGTTTACATGGATTATCTCTCATGTAAGTAATGGTAAAATAAATTAAAGCTTCAAGGACAGCGCCAAGTAAGCATTTAAATTTCTCAGTTGTTTTTTTATTCTTAACACACTTGGGTAACATAGTCTGGCACCCCCTCAGCCTCAGCATTCCCTCATGTTTGCAGGTTTTTTATGGATTATAAAAAAAAGATAATTGACATCACATATGAACTTTCTCTGGCATTCAGCTAACTAAGAAAATTTGGCAGTAATTTATATATCACCTTTTCAAATTTCATGGGTGGCTGATTGTAGCTGGTGTTTCTTAAGTGGTAGAGCTTCCGTTCTGCTCTGAAAAGAATCTAGATAAAGTGTGCCAGATCTGTTTCTGGCAGTAGATAGCACTGCTCACTGAAAAAGCCCCAAAGCTTCATTGGCTTTAGTTTATATAAATATCTTTAGAGACGAGGACAAAATTAGGTTTATCAAGTGAAGATATGAATTTAAGGTCACATGCAACTTTCCCTTCCAAACTTTTTCTTCCCAGTAGCAAACACTATTTTCTCTAATCCAGTTCTGGTCTGGCTCATATATTCCCTATCCTCACTGCTGGGTTTACAGCAAACTTGCTAACACCATCAATCTGAATACCCAGCAGGGTCCTATCTCACACCAGTAACACCTGTATAGTAGCTAAGTGCAGAAAAAGGAGGTCTTTGCACAGCATGAAAAATAGGGTGTCTGTGTGCCTACGGAAACAGCAGGAGAAAGGGTAGACTTGCAGCTCCATAACCTTCCAAACCTGCCTCTCTTTCCTTTCCCCTACAGTACATGCTTGGACAGAAGCAGCTAGCTGCAGAAATATGCCACAATAATTGTATGGCATTGAATGAGACAACCACACTTGCACAGCAAAGAACGATTTTCTTAGTGGTTATATTTTGTTTGTTCTCTCTTAACAAGAGTAAAAAGCATTAGCACAAAATCAGTGAGGTTTGATGTCCCTGCCAATGTCTGGGGGATTGGAACTAGCTGATCTTTAAGGTCCTTTCCAACCCAAACCATTCCATGATTCTGCAATTCTATAATTTATCTTTAATGTCTGTCAAAGAAACTGTGGGATAAAATGGTCCATCAGCCAAAAAGATTAGAGAAGAATAACCATTCACTATTCCTTCCATAGTAGATCCTGGAGAAGGTCCCTTGAAGAAGGCTTATTGCAAGGTCTACTTAGGAAAAAACAGATGTTGTGGGAAGAGAATGTAGTGTAATTAAGTGGCATATACGCTCCTCCAGATATTAGCCAAGCACTAGAATGCTGTATTTCAGTGGTGTCTCACTGTTATAGTAATAGACAAGTTAGGTATGAAACAGGATTGATTTACAATTAGCTCAGTTGGGTAGAGCATGGTACTAATAACACAAAGCTTGTGGGAACAGTCCCCATATGGGCCATTTAAGAGTTGCACTTGATGATCCTTGGTCCCTTCCAACTCAGAATATTCTGTGAATCTACAATATATTTTTGTATGTAGTTTTTAATGAATCCTTAAACTGCAAAATTTTGTTGCTCTTCTGATGTGTCCTACAAGTTCTCTAGATGACAGCTAATCTCCGTAGATGTTCTTGGGACTTACTGGTTGGCCTAATATGCCAGCTAATCTTCTCCTTGCCATTACTCAAAGCTTATAAAATAAAAACCAAACAACCAAAAAACAAACCAACAACTTTAGAGGGAAAATTCTGAAAAAGTTACACAGATTATGTTGGGAAAGATTTTGCTATACTTGAACTAATTCAGAACACCTGTAATTAAAAGTCATGAAATGACACACATGATTTAACTTAAATTCTTATATATGCATCCAAGCAATCTATTTGAAAATGTAAAAGAAGGTCATACCTGGCCATAGCAACCTGCATAATGAATAAGGCTTGGGTGATCTTTTGAGCAACTGAGTTCTGCAATAGCTTCTGTTTCGCTCACCATCCATCGAACACACTCCAGCTGACCATTCTAAACAAGCAAAAAAAAATTCTAAGTTCTAGCTGTTTCCATTCTAAACACATCTACTAGAGAGCAAAAAGCTTATCAGAATTATTAAAAATTTCCAGTGTGATTAAAAATTTAAACAATAAGCCAATAAAACCTTTTGTCTTTTTCTGCAGAAAGGTTGGCTGATTTAACAGTTGGTTCCTTTACTTTCATTAATACTTGAGTACACTTTGTCGTTCACAGAACAGAGTGGAAATGTGACGGAGTTCTTCCTGTAATTGAGAGTGCTCCAGCACAAGCATCTAATGATGATCTGCGTGACTGGACTTGTCCTGGGTCAGTGCGAAGTCCTGTAAGAGCCTTTAAGTAATCTGGCATAATTAAATTTTGTGGGTCTTGATCCTTACTTCCAGAGAGGTTTTCAACACTGATACAATGATACTTATTTTTCTTGATCTTCCTTGATCTTTCTTTATACCATTGTAACTCCCATAATGTTGTACTATATGGGATGTGCACCTATTTTCCACAAAAGCGGTAAGTATCAGAATTCATTGGCTTACAAACACACTATAGACTTACCTTGAAAAAACAAGAAAGAAAAATTGCTAAAATTTTGTAGGACTTTAAATTGGCATACTGTAACTAAACAGTTTGACATGGCCAAGATATCTGAGCATTTCATATCAGTTTAATATTCTACTCATATGGCTTGACCCAGAAAAATAAAAAACCCCAACCTTGCCACCTGCACTAGGGCCCTAGGTCATTGAAATGATGCCTCAAATATGCAAAACTGTAGGTTGGAATCCACCAGTTTTTTCTCAGTTTCTAAACTTTTCCCAGGAAGCAAATAAACCCCCAAAGTAACAGAAACTCCTGTCTTATATTTCACCCCTTCCCTTCTTTGTTCTTAAGGTATTTAGAGGATAAAAGGAGTGACATTCAACCATTCAGTCTCACCTACTAAAAAACTAGAATCACTATGGTTGAATCATCAGCTTTCCTGCACTATCTTTTATTTTAGTGTAGTAACACTATGAATTTTCATATCTTCTTATATAAGTACGTTTTCCTGAAAACTTGGACAATAATTTTTTTCAGATTTTAACAGGTTGTTCTGCAATATGTACATTTTTACCTTGATGCAACTCTTTTAATCAACTGGGAACTTTCACCTCCAGGTGCTTTTATGCTTTGTAAACTTGTTCTCACACTTGTCTTACAAGATTATACCAGTATTTGTAAAAAACCAAGAAACTGTTATGCTCCCTGAAGAAACAACTGAATTCAAGTTAAGTGAAAGCTGCTTAAAATATAACAAATAGTCTTTAGAGTCAGTAGACCGATTTAAAAATTAATGCATATGCTTTGACAACAATGTAAAAATTGTCAGTGTTATACAGTGGATATTACATCTTGTGTAGTAATCCATTTTACTTTGCTTATGTAGTACCAGCCAACAAGGGACTTTTTTTCTTACTTGAAAAGCTTGAAAAATAACATCCTGCTGGAAGCATTTCTTACTGCCATCACAGAAGGAAACTAAATGACCTTTATTTCACATTACAGTAGAGAAAGGGCCTGTTACCTTTATTGCTAATCCAGCCGGAGTTAGCTGCTCAATGTTACGTTCATTCAAACCGTCTTCACCCATCAGAGAAGTGAGATGCTGCAGGCATTCTGCATGTCCCTTTGATGCTGCTACATGCAACAGATTGTTGTCACATTCATCATGGATCTTATCCAGATTATCTGCTGCTAAATGTGGCTGTTAAAAAAAGCCGTATGTTAGTTACAACTAAGGATAAAAAGATATGCTTATCCTCACAGCCCAAGACACAAGCCAAACACAAGGAGGATTCCCAACAGTCATGTTCTTTTTTAAGTCAAAATCCAGCGTTTTCACTTCACTGTATAAAACCTGGGTACTATTAGCATAAGGACAGAGGTGGGATGTTTGCTGGCTTGATTGATTGTGAAGTTTCTTTCTCATGCAACTGTCATGCAACAGTGTAAGATCTTGAGTAGTTTTAAGTCTTTGCACTAGTCTGATTAATGAAGTAGCTGCAAAAATACCCACATTTTAATAATTTCTGTCTATTTTGAGTTTTCTCTTGTCCCTCTTTTTTTTTGGCATTATATTGATGAGTAATTGAAGAGAAAACATCCATGACTTCTGAAAGACATTCCTGATTAATTTTGCTCATCACAAAAGTGGTAGCTTATGTTAAGCACCATTTAAAATGTAGTTAAAGCATATGACAGAAGAGTTTTATGTGATAGCTTTTTTCCGTGAAAAAATCTGTTTGGATATTTACTCGAAGTTCTACACCACCATGATGTAATACATTATTTCTGCCCAATTCTACTTTAAAGACAGAACAATTGGATTAAGAAACTCCAAAAGGAAAACAGAAGATTGAAGACAGAGCCAAGGAGTAGCAATAACTAAGTTCCTAGAGTTATGCAGTCTTGCCAGAGTATTGTTCTGTGAGTGTACTTCTTGAAGAGGTTTCAACCAGTTGGGAAAAAAAATGTATTTTCTTACCTATGATGTCCTCTTTTTTTCACCCCAATTTCTATTTCAGGATGAATTTAACTTGCTTTTATTTCCTAATGACTAATCTAATATTCTTTTCTGCCTCTGTCTAGTTTTGAATATCTTCCTTTGTTCTTGCTTCTGTGTTCATAGCATGCCTTTGTGCTTGAGCTAGATTGGTAAACAGAGAAGCTAAACAAAAATCTAACAAAACCAGTTTTTATACATACACTCTGCCTTCAGCAGCTGTTCCTTGTGGAGATCACATGCTCTGCATCATTGTGCTAACTTGCAACCAGTTACTTTGGAAACCATCATTGACAGTGCCTGATCACAGTGCTAGAATTTACTAAAAGAACTTCATATGGGTCAGAGGCCAACGAGGCTTTAGACAAAGCTCCTGCCTAAGAATGCTGCAGCAACAAGACAACATTAACACTCCTGAATAATAATCAGAATACAACAGAAGCCTCTCTGTTCCCATCATCAACCTCTACATAACAACAGGGGTAAACCAGAAATAATTGAGCAAAGTGACCCACAAAAGTGAAAGGCAAAACACAGTTAGGATTTAAATTTGATATTTAAGTGATCCTATTAGTTAAAAAGTCTGCCTTCTTTATCATTTCAGTGCACTGCATAAAACAGCAATCTTGGCCACACAGACATAAAACTAGTATCTTGGTTTTGCTACATATTTTATTTAAATATTATTGCTTTCCATTTGGAAGCCCATACACTTAATTTCTAAGGAGTCTACAAGATAAAAAGGGCAGTGGTTCAAAATATGAACTTCATCAGCTTAGCTGGCTATAAACCACATCATAGATCACTTTCATTCTATGTTTCTTATGAAAAATATGATACTTACCAGTAAAGAGATTTGGCCTTCCTTTACAATGTTTAAGATGCTCTTAATTTTTTTCACCTCTTCACTCCTCTCTTCTGGGCCCCCTGCACTGCTCCAATTCATACTTAGTTCCTCTAGCTGCTTGTTTTCTGCCACTGCCGTCTGCAGGTGGAAAGTCCTCCTGTGGCAGTTTGGCATCGTCTTCTCAGCTTTGAGAGCATGAGGATCAAGTGTCCTGCTGAGGAAGCCCTTGCCTTGGGCTTCAGATTCATGGGCTGAGCTGCACTTAACTAAAGGCTGGGAAAGCTCTAATTCTTCTGCTGAATGCTTGTTTTGATCAAGGACAATGGGGTGCGTTTTTCTCAGCTGACCGCCTTTCACAGGAGACAGCACACAGAACTGCGTCCCGCCAGCAGGCGAGCTCTCTGTGCTCCCTGCAGGACAGCTCTTGCCACTTAGACCATTCACAGTTGAACACACACTCAAAAGTTTTTTCTCGGGAGCTACCTTTGTAAAAGGAACAGGCTGCTGACTTGATTTAATGTAAGGCACATCCAAAATTTCATCCATATCCAGGTCATAGTGCTCCAGCTCCCCAAGCAGAACAGCAGGCTCGGTGCTTTTGCTTTTAAGGCTCTCTCCTTCCCCTGGACTCTGGTCATCATTTGGAGGTGCAGACTGAGAATCACTGCCTTTCTGGTATTCTCCCTTCTGGTTCTTCTGGTCATCATTTTCATTGTTCTCAGAGCTTTCTGGCTGGTGCTTTAATGGGGAAACCCTCTTCACTGGTCTGAATTTATTGCACACATCTGCAATTCCTGTTGGTTTCTGTGCATTTCCAAGAAGCGTTGAGACCCCACAGTTCCAGCTGTTGCTGGAAACTAGAGAAATAGAGAAATTTGATTTAGCAGTGAGTGCTACCTGACATGTGACATAATTGCGTGCTTTAAAGATATACCTGGCCAAACCCTGGAAACAAGAATTATATGGTAACATGCTGCATTCACATCAAAACAAATTTAACAGAATTTTTATCAAAATTGAAGAATCTGACATTCCTGAAAAGAAACTTTCTTCAAGGACATATATTGTAAAAGTTACAAATAATTAGTTCTAATCAATTTCTAGCCAATAACACCAGTCATCCATGAGCCAACCATCATCCATGTGCTTGTGCCCAAGAAGGCCAATGGTATCCTGGGGTACATTAGGAAGAGTACTGCCAGCAAGGATCTAGAGGTGATCCTCCCCTTTTACTTGGCCCGGATGAGGCCACATCTGGAGTGCTGTGTCCAGTTCTGGGCTCCTCAGTACAAGAGAGACATGGAGTTCCTGGAGTGGGTCCAGCAGAGGGCTGTTACTATTAAGGGACAGGACCATCTCTTTTACCAGGAAAGAATGAGGGAGCTGGGCCTGTTCAGCCTTGAGAAGAGACGACTGAGGCAGAACCTCATCAATGTCTATGAGTATCTGAAGGGCAGGTGTCAATAGGATGGAGCCGGGCTCTGCTCAGCGGTGCCCAGCAATAGAAGGAGACACAATGGACAGAAGATGATGCACAGAAGCTCCACACCCAAACATGAGGAAGAACATCTTTACTGTGCAGGTGACTGAGCACTGGAACAGGCTGCCCAGAGAGGTTGTGGAGTCTCCTTCACTCTAGATACTCAAGAACCACCTGGACACAATCCTGCGCAATGTGCTCTGGGATGGCTCTGCTTTAGCAGGGAGGTTGGACCAGATAACCCACTGTGATCCCTTCCAACCTGACCCATTCTGTGCACAATAGCCTAGTGGCATTTATAGTAGTCCTCTCCAACTATGTTGGTTTGCACTCTGCTCTGCATTGAGAGGCATCATAAGAGTAGATGATTTTCTGTGAGGGCAACAAAAGAGTTAGTCAAAACTTTTTAGTGGATTCGTTTTAGCACCAGTAACAACAACTCAATTTTTTAAGGCCTGTTTCCTCTGGAAGATGGATTTTTCTTACAAGAACTAGAAATGCATGAACAGCAACTGAGACCTGGAAATGTTCAGCTTGGGGAAGGAAAGGGTCAGGAGGAATCTTATTGTTAAGAAGATATAACAAGGCTCTTCTCCATCACAGGACAAGAGGCAACCAGCACAAAGTAAAATATAAGAAATTCTATCTGAACAGAAGAAAACACTTTTTAATTGTGAGGTTGGTCAAACACTGGCACAGTTGCCCAGAGACTTTGTGAAATCTCCATCCTTAGAGATACTCAGGATTCAACTGGACACAGACCTGGCTTAACCTGCTCTAGCTGCCCCTGCTTAAGCACAGTCATTGAACTAGATGATCTTAAGTGGACACTGCCAACCTAAATCAATTCTGTGATTCTCTGATCAAAAAATTAAGCCTACTTATTGAGATATGATGTTTCCTTCTGATTTTCTTCTATCTGTGTTGGGCTTCTCTGTAAAACCTTCCATCCCTTATATGTATAACCTGTGTACACCCACACCCACGCACACATACACACCTATAGCTCTGGAACTTCCAGACAATTATTTTAGGGCACTGCAGGATAGTTTGATGAGTGAATCTGACTTGGGAGGAGGAAAGGAGCTCAAGTCAACTGAACTCTTAATCCTACTGAACTTGAACTCAATCCTACTGAATTTGCACTCTTTCACACAGTCCCAGCTGGTGATATTTATGATCTACATAAGCAGTGGAATTCCGGCAAAGAGTTTTCTTTCTTTTGTTATTTTCATTTGAGGGACAGCGCTAAAACGACGAAAGCATTTAGGCAGTTACTATGGCCCTTTCAATGCACACTAGGAGTTAATGCATTCCAAAAGTCAAGAATACTGTTAAACAAAGCAGATCTATAACATGTGCTAACTGCATATCAGTGGGATCTAATTTGTGGTCAAAACACACAATTTGCCATGAACACCTTCCTAAGGAAACAGATATATACACTCTCAGTGCAACATTAATATCTGAAGTAAAAGATTACTATGGCTTAGTAGTTATGGATGTCTGAAAATTACATTAATACTTTTGGAAGTGCTTAAGAAAACATTTCCGAAGAAGAAATAAAAATAATAATAATCAAAAGGCATGTAACTTAGTGGGCCAATACAAAGAACGCACTGTACTGACTTATTTATGTATTGTATAAGATTCTAGGTTCAAAGGCCTACACTTTTATGTTGGTTTTATTTACATGTAAAATTTTTTCCAAGTGATACAGGGAAATGGATACCATATGTTTCCCAGCTGTTTTGTTCTGACAGGAACTATTAAGCGCTCAGTATGGAAATGAATTCTGTCTGAGTTTTATGAAAACACTGCTTTCAACAGAGGGGTCTAGACAGAGGAAAAGGCATCAACATTTTGTTTGTCATCACTTTATTTAAGCTTACATTTATTTTGTTGCTTCACTTTCTCCACTTTCAACTTTAATAACATGCATTTACATAAACCACTGCTGACCAAATTGTAAAATAGGACACTGAGAAGAAGCAATGACGTTTGCTACAAATCTGTATCAGATGATTGTGACGTCATGTATTTCTCACTTCTTTCATGAAAGTTAGAGCACAGTAAGGTACTTCCATTTTTCATTGTTTTTCTTCCCAAAATCTCTTGAAAAACACTGTTTTCCCAGAAAAAACCTGAAACACCAAAACCAGTTAGCAATATTTTTACTGACTTAAAAACATTCTCCTTACTTAACTGAGATGATAAGTTTACACTGCTTTTAATAAAGGATTAGAGGACAGTGTTTAACCATATAGCTGAAGGGAAGAAACACTAGCAAACACAGTATTTCTTTGTGCTATTTACTCCTGGGGAGTGGCATCAGTCCTTAGGCAGTTACAGCGTGGATTCCCTCTACACAACACTGAAGCCATAGCCTGGAGCGGACCAGGCTTGAATCTCTTTCATTCTGCTTTCAGATGCTTGCTCCCTGAAGAAGCAAAAGCAAGTGTTGCCTGTAGCCTCCAAAGCACCAGCGCAGCGGGAGTTATTTTGAGTAGTCTTAAACAGCTGCTCCAGAGGAAAAGCCTCTTGCTCATGTCTTCATACTTATGAACTCAGACAGGGGCCATTAAAAGTCTGGGTCAAATAAATACTGTTTGATTCTTTTATAAACAACAGTAAAAGATGGTCTGAGTTTAAGGCAGGAGGCTAGAATGTGGAGCAGCTAGTTTGATTCCAGAATCTGACAAATAATTCTGGTACACTCCTAAAAGGTGATGAAAATTTTTTTTTCCCCAGCTATGTGTCAAAATTATTTCCTAAACTTTTATTCATTAATATAAGAGACTTGGATAATCCTACCATTGTATTACTGAAGCAAAAAGAGAGAGGAATAAAAAACTGCGGACTTTATTCACATCAGTAAGGAAATGTTAGCTGCTCGATAGACCTGAGGTGCCAAAGTATTTCTCCGGCACAAAAAAGACTTCATCTGATGAAAACCTGCAAGGGTCAAATTTGCAGATGTAGCTCTTCACCATATATTGTGCTCTATGTTCTTCTTGAGGAAGACAAAACACAAATGAATCCAGAGGCCTGCGGGCTTATTTATAGGGGTATTTTCTATTTATTTACTTATAGATGTCCTACAACTACTGGGGTCAAACAAGCAGAAAAGGGGGCAATCAGGAAGCAACTTCTCTTTCAGTTTAATCTCCATCTGATTCTATTTTCAGGAATCGAAATTGATGCTTATAACATGTTTCCAGTTGGAAGCATCTGTTGACTTCAGAGTATTTTTCAATCACCTCTATGTCTAGAGCATGGGGAGGTGAGAGGGGGAGTTTTATCTGGTATACAAGCATCTGTAGAACTACAGGTAACTGAGTTTTCTACAACCATCAAGAGAACCTCATGCACAGATGAAACTTTACCCTTGTGACAGGCAGTTTCTGTGATACTTACAGTCTAATGCTAAACATCTGAACACCTCTAAATTGTCAATTTTTAATGGATATTAACCATCATTAATTGAGTAGAATGAAAATAACAATGGCATGTTTTACATTAAGCAAGTCTGTCAATAGCACTGACAACTGCCCATATTTTTTTAATGCAGTATTTCAACATATTGCTTGTGTAATATTGAGAGGGGGCCTGCAGTAAGTCTACCCAAAGTTTCATATTTGGAGTTTTACTGTCATCTGAAAGAAATGCCTGAGCTTATTCTTTGTGATATGCCTTCAGCAGAGACTCTTGAATCAATTGAGACTCGCATTAATTCCAGGTCTATTTAAAGCACTGTGATTGTGACTCTGTGTACCAGTGCTGAGCTGTTGACTATACTAGGGAAACTCAGAAAATTCATGGTTGTTATCACCAATCTATCTCCAACACTGGCAGCAGTATGTGGGCTCCATGTGATAGAGGAAGGAGTGTCTCTAACAAATTGATGGATAATCAGAGCCAGATCTGAATATCTGTTTACTCAATTATTACTATCACAAAATTCATATCTAACTCAATTCATTTTAACTGAAGGTGGCACTGTTTTACAGTTTTAATATATCAATAACCTGTACCGGGAATACATATTAAGAGTTCTTCAAAATAAACTCTAGGGCATGAGAACCTGAATTAAAGAACAGCCCTGCACAGATGAGAATGGCGAGGGTTTGTTCCCGTTTAAGTGGAATTTCAAGTACCTCTAAAGAAAAAAGAAAGAGTATACAGGGTAAATAATAATTTACATTTTTAAATAACAGTGCATTTTTTCCAGGTTATTCAAACATCTTGAGTCTCAGTGAATGAATATTTTTCTTATCTTGGCTTGAGGAAGAATAGTACAAAAGCTGTAATTCTCAAGTAGAGAATATAGGAAAAGCAAAGAAAATTTTGAAATTAATAAACTGGGTTTTATCTTGTATAGACTGACCCATGGATGTAAAAGGATGGTAGCAAGCAAAGTTCTAATAAAGAATTCAGAAGAGGTCTTTCTGGCATGAAATGTGTGAAAAAGGAAGAGGAAAGATGCAAAAATTAGGCAGGAAAAGAGCTTAAATGTAGCTAGCACAATTGTTTTTTCACTAAGAAAATTCTTCAGTATTCTACCAAGGAATGATCCAATCAGTATTGTATTGTTTCAGACATATTTACCTGGAGATATTTGGAGAACAAGTGTGTTCTCCAAACTGTGAAACTGATGCCTTTTAACACTGCTTCCAAATAAAATATTACCTTATTTTCTCATACAAATAAAAACTACGAAGAGCTTGAGACATACATTTTCTGTAATTTTATGTTCATTGATTTTTTTTTTCCTCAATTAGGAAACTAATATTTTGAATATATTTTCAAATGGCAGTTACTTTGGAAATGAATAAAGCAGTGCAGAAAGATAACTGCTGGACTTAAAAGGTGAATTTGTTTTTGCTAACCTGTGAATAAAGATCCAGCGCAGTATATTGCCTTCATTTGAAACAGCCATTTAATGCCAACGAAAGTCATCACAGATGACAGAATATACTTTGATAATGGCATGGTTCAGTGAAGCTTGTTGAACACAGATGTCTTGAACCACTTGTTTAAGTGTCCTTAGAAGATTTGCCCAGAAAGAATGCAACCAATTTCATGCCTAATAACAAAAGCATAAAGGACTGATTTCTGTTTCAGTTCATCAGTCTATATTAAACAATGCTGGAAATCAACGGGCACTCTGGCTAACACTTCATTTCAGGAAAAATTTGCTAGCCAGGTTCATTTCCAAACTACACTCCTTAATTTTCTGTTTTTGAAGATAAACAATGACAGAATTACAGAATATTCTGAGTTGGAAGGGATCCATATGGATCATTGAGTCCAGCTCTTATGTGAACGGCCTGTACAGGGCTTAAACCCACAATATTAGAGTTAATTAGCACCTTGCTCTAAACAACTGAGATAATGTCCACCTTAGAGCACTTAGATGCTACCTAAAAGATCATTATCCTGATGCATGACTGTAGAAAAAACAATTACCCTTAATCCCACTTTATTGTGGATTTTCCCTGCAATTTTTTGTCAGCCCCTTCTATCTTTCCTCTTGTAATCTGGGGGCACTGGCACACATACTTTGGCTTCAAGGTTTCCTTGGAATTTTCCTGAGTCAGAATTCCCAAAATCCTAGAAGGACTCAGAGAAGTCATAAAGGACTTGGACGCAGGACTTGAAGGAATACTAAGTAAGTTTGCAGATAATACAAAATTAGGAGGAGCTGTTTACTTCCTCTGAAGACAGAGAGGCCTGCAGAGAGACCTTGACAAATCAGAGGCCTGGGCAATCAGCGTCTCTACAAAGCTTCACAAGGGAAAGTGACCAATTCTGCTCCTCAGGTGGGGTAATTCTGGGTGTATGGACAGACTGGGGAATGAGAGGCTGGAGAACAGTGCCATGGAAAGGGACCTGGGAATCCTGGTCTGTGGCAAGTTGAATACAATTCAGCAGTGCCCTGGCAGCCAGGAGGGCCACCTGTGTCCTGGGGGGCATCAGGCACAGCATCGCCAGCTGGGCAAGGGAGGGGATTGTCCTGCTCTGCTCTGAGCTGGGGCAGCCTCACCTCGAGTGCTGGGGGCAGGTCTGGGCGCCACAATACAAGGAGGATCTAAAGCTATTAGTGTCCAAAGGAGGGCAACAAAGATGGTGAAGGGCCTTGAGAGGAAGCTCTACGAGGGGTGGCTGAGGTCACTTCGCCTGTTCAGCCTGGAGGAGACTGAGGGGAGACCTCATTGCAGTTCTGCAGTTTCCTCATGAGGGGAAGCAAGAGAAGCAGACGCTGATGTCGACTCTGTGGTGACAAGTGACAGGATTCAAGAGAATGGCATGAAACTCTGTCAGGAGAGGTTTGATATCAGGAAAAGGTTCTTCACCCAGACAGTGGTTGGGCACTGGAACAGGCTCCCCAGGGAAGTGGCCACAGCACCAGCCTGAAAGAGCTCAAGAAGAGTTTGGGCATTGCTCTCAGGCACATGGAACGACGCTTGGGGTGTCCTGTGGAGGACCTGGAGCTGGACTTTGATGATCCTTGTGGGTACTTTTGAACCCAGAATATTCTGTGATTCTTTGATTCTGAGTCAAGACTGAGACTGTGCTGCTGCATTACTTTCATGCACGTCTTGCAAAAGGGTGAGGAAGGAACAGGACCTCCCCAGCAATACACACCACCAGCCAGTGCTGTCCAATAAAGAGAGGTGATGGTGGGATTTCAAGTAGGAAAAAACTACACACTGGGAAAATGTTTGTCAGACTTTCTAATACCTCCCTTTCCAAAAGAGCAAGTAATTTGAGCAAAAGTTACAGGCAGTCAGAGATAGTTAAACCCCCCCCAAAAAATCTGCTGAAGGAATTACGTAAAATGCTTGAGAAAGCACACTGACTTCTAAACACCAGTATTTGCCTAGGATTAAAAGTGCTTGGAGTAATTTGAAAACAATGTAACCAAACACTTTCATATGTTACCAACTTATTATTCTATGTTTATACGAAAGGGGGAAAGAAAATGGGGATTACAGGGCTATTTACCAAACTTATCTGCAAACAATTAATAGTCAGACTTCCATTATTAGCCATATATTTAAGAAATGTAATTCCCTAATGAAGAACTGTCTGGTTTAAATCTGTTCTAACATTCCTGCTGGTGAAAATGGTTGCCTATATATATAATTATTTTTTTAAGTATAGAATTGAATCTTACTTTCTCCGTAATTTTGTCTTAACTGTCTTAGTGAACTAAATATTTTCCTGAGACAAAGATGACAGATAATTGCTTTTTAGACTATGACATATTTTATCTACGGTCAACTTTTGCTTAACTTCTATTTCTTCTGAAAAAATAATTCTTGGATGGTTCTACTTTCATAGCTCTCTCTGTTTTAAAGGAGAAATGCAACCTCTAGCTAAGCAGGAGTCAGTATGAGGTAGAAAGTTGGATCAGTTCTTTCTAAAACTTCTGAGTTTTTCTATTTGTAACTACTTGAATTAACAATGGAATACAGATATAAAATAGTATGAATGCTTCATGATAAAGTATGGAAGATTTATTATATAATCCATCTTCATAAAAAATAGTACACCACACCAGTACTTTGGCAACATTACTTTAATGATCTACAGTATAGGGAAGGCAAAAGACTGTGTCAAAAGCAACTATGAAAAGTCATCAAATCGGACCTTGCACAATGTTGACTAATCCAGTTCAGTCGATATTTCAAGATACTTGAGATACTGAAGTCTGTACAGAGATGTAAAGTGATACACTCCTGTTCAGCACTATATTATTACTCAGTGATTAAGTAGAGTAAAATAAAAAGATTTTAGTACTATCTCCTATTCATCAAAGTAAGTTGTAAGTAGCAAGAAAAAACAGCTTTAGTACTACTTCCACTTTGCCAATGCTATCAATGATAAAGGCCTCTTTTTTACTCAAGACTTTTAACCAATCTGCAATTAACTTCCACTGGCAGACTCCCCAGAGCTACTGCTGTCTCCCAGTGATCCCTGTACTTGCTTCTGTTAACCCCTTTTCAAGGGAACAGATGAGTACTGATGTAATTAAAATCATAATCAAAAAATGTCCTTCTGCAGAGGCAACCATGAGAACAAGAGAGATACGTAGTAAGTTATCAGCATCCCACAATCTAAAGGAAGAGCTTATAAGCAGTATTTCACCCTTACTATTGGTCTGCATTTTACTTTATGACTACTACCTGAATTTTAAATGGAGAAAGAAGAATAGAAGGAGGAATATGTGAGAGAATGGTGGGAGCATGTGGAGAGCAATGAGGGATTAAATGCTATGGAGAATGGCACGGAAGAATGAGGAGCAGAAGGGGGAAGAAGTGGGTGAAAAAGAGGAAAGAGGAGAGAAGGAGGTAGGAGGCATGAGAGAAGAATGGGAGAAGAATAGTGTGGAGAAATTGTGTGACAATAGGAAAACGGGGACAGAGTGGGGAGAATGGGAGTAAGAATGGGTAAGGGAAGGAGTCAGGAAGAGAAGGGGAAGGAGATGGGACAAAAGGAGAAGATGGTGGGATGCAAGGGATGAAGGAAACGGGGAAGAACCAACAAAAAGGTAGGAAGGAG
>WEIT01003898.1:539-26704 GCA_013389985.1 Dryoscopus gambensis
TAGCAAGAGCAATAGAATAGGTAATTATATTTATGTTTCCTTTTAATATATTGCAGTGTAATTTACAGATTTCTATGAAATTTTAGTACTGAGAAATTGAGCAGAAGAAATCAAATGATTGTCTGGTATAGTAACAATTTACATTCTGAAATCAATACCAACATTGTTACCTTAAGGGGAAAAATAAGTAAATACTGAGGCACTCCAGGTATTTATATGAGTAGCATGGTATGAAGAAGCAGCATGAAGAAGCTGTATCAATTGCTTTTTCTTTTTTTCATTCTTAGTTTAGCTTGAAAGATTGGCCAAAACCTTATCTATCTCCATTATCTGGGTTCTGTGGGTAAGATATCATGATGGGCATGGAGAATGGATTATCCTGTGGTGCAGGCAGGATCCTTGAATAAGGACTGGAATGGGGACTGCATGAGGAAGTTTAGTTTAGCAGCAGGCAAGAAAAAATAACCCTATTTCTCTTAGCAGATTTTAGGGATCTGCTGCACAATTTCTGCATAACACAGTCTTGAGCCAAGATTATAAGGGAAAAGCAAGAGTGGCCTTTACTAAGAAAGGAGATTGATTTTATCTCAGATTTACATTCTTTTGCGAGATAAGTGAAACATGAAAGAAGAAGGTGTGTATCAGTGAGCTGAGTTATACAAAGTCCTGTTTGAGGTGCTTTGTGGCCTTCTTGTGAGATACACTACAACAGTCTTTGATTCACCTTTCCAAACTGGAAGAGAATGTAGATTGTATATTTAGGGGCCTTCCAGTAAGTCAATCAGAACTGCAAAACAAATCATTGTTTCTTTATAAAAGAAACTACTACAGCAACCGTATGTGAATTCAAAGACCTTGCCAGTTCTTTCTGTGGAGCAAATACAAACATAGATATGTTTTGTCAAAACTGTTAGTAATCTGTTTTTGTGACTTTTCCTCCATTTACAGGCTTGATCTCATAAAAAAAAATTAATTCCATGTTTTAGTATATGAACTAGGAATCTTTGTTTTGATCCTGGAAGGAACAAACTTTATGAAACAGACATCTTCCATAAAGATATCTGGAATTAAGCATAGATTTTTCTTGTGTCTTTACAACATTTTCTCAAACTTGTGGTCAAACAATATCTTCTCCATAATCATCATTTAGTTATCATTTAATCATCAATAGCCAAGAGGCTTTTTAGGGTATTTGTCTACTGTTTACACTTGATTTTATTTAAATATGCTTCTCTTCTGACTTTTTTATTCATGAGTGGGGTTTCAGTAAATTATGTCATGTATAGATTCTTCTGTTTATTTTCAATAATGAAGATAAATTGTTTTTTCAAGTTTTGCTTTTAAGCCTCCATATCAGCAAGCTTTCCATAAGGAAACTATTCCCAGAATGTTTTCTTTGAAGTGGTTTTTACTTCATAATATTTCTTTGTCATCTTAACACAAAGTATACCACAGTAGTTCAGAAAAGAAAGGTAAATAGTTTTTTGTTAATGCAAGATCTCCATATCTGAAATAAAATATTTCAACCACAATTAAAAACATGTCATGCTTGAATATATATTCTGATATGCAAGCCTACATCCCATTCTGTACAGTTTAATTTTACTTGCTGTGAACTGGATGTTTTAGTAGCTTCTGTTCTGCCTGTCTGGAAAATCAAGGAGAGAAATCAAGGCTTTTAATTCACAACTGTATTGAGTGAGAAAGTTTAAAGTACCTAATTTGTAAACTCAAAATGCAACTCGCCTGGTTAAAATTCAGCAGGTTCTATTCCAAACTATCCAGTGTAGAAATGTTTTTTTAATTACAGCTTGGTTTATAACAATGGATAGGATCTGTAGCCAAATTTGTCCCTGTGAGACATTCAGCAATGGAACAATAGTATAATTATTTCTGGGATCCCTGATTAGCAAAAACAATTGAATAGTTGCACAAAGCTTGAAGGTTTGGTTTTTGGAATAAAAAAGAAGCAAAATCTCCTCTTAATGCTGATTTCTGTAACTTGCTGTATGATTCAAGCACATAATTGGAATTAAAATGCATTTTAGAAGCTAGCGTACAATTGAAAAAACGGAAAAATTTAAAAACCTAGTGTTTATACTTCCTACATGAAAGTTGTGTTTCCAACACAGCTCAAAACTCACCTGCCACAGGACATTTCAAACACTCAATATCTCATGTCATGATTTTTCCTGTACCCCAGGCTTTTAGCACTCAGGTCAACAAAATACCTTACATTATTTGCAGCCCGCTTTCTACCCATGTGTATGGGTGTCTGGGAAATAGGGCAGCAGCAAAAAAGCTTAGTCTCATAAGTAGTGCCCAAACCTCACTAGTATTGGCCTACCTTTTCTAGAAATCAGAGGTACAATTTCTACCAATTCTTTTGGGTAAGTAAGGATTTCAGTATTGTAAATATAATGTTCTATGCAACCTTTCTAATGCCATAGATTTTTATGGAATGAAATTACAAATTGTGGTATCAGAATATATTTTATACAGCTCAGATTGTCAAAAATAAAGTACTTCAGTACAAGATTATGTTTTTCAGCTCTGGAAAAATTTGAAATTGCTCCAAATACTTCCAGATTTTCTTTTCAGTTAGAATTGACAGAATCACAGAATGACTGAAGTTGGACAGGGCCTCTGGAGGGCATCTAGTCAGCCCCCTGATCAAGCAGGGATAATTACAGCTGCTTGTCCAGAACTGTGTCCAGATGGCTTTTGAATATCCCCAAGGAGGGAGACTACACAGCGTATGTAGACCACTTGTGCCCGTGCTCAGTCACCCTCCAAGTAAAAAAAGTTTCCTGATGTTCAGAACTTCCCATGTTTCAGTTTATGCCCATGATTACCTGCTCTGTCATTGGGCATCATTGAATTCCTCATGTTAAGAAGGAGTGAGAAAAATGGAACCAGAGGGTATGTGGAAGGAAAAATGACAAGCTGCAACACAAATATATTTTTAAGCATTTTCAGTATCTCCAAATAAAGTATTGTATGGAAGAAAAGTGAAATGTGCTATGTCAAGCACAAGTTTTACTTTTCTGTACCTGATCAGTAAGATTAGAATATCCCCACCCTCTACCATCCATTCTTCATCTCTACACCACAGTTTTTGTTGCTATTTTTGTTGGCATTTTCAAGTACCACAGCTATTGCTTATACTTAGTAATTTCACAAATTACAGTTGTTAGGAAGTAGTAGGCACCTATTTGACTTTGCTGTAGCAGGAAAAAAGGAGCCAGACCAGTTTCATGTCTCTTTTGATTTGATATAATTTGGTTGTTACTATGTTAAAAAAGTGTTGGCTGGCTGACCAGCTGGCCTGAAAACAGGAAAAAAATGTGTTGCTATTAAGATTGAACTGTCCTATTTTCAGCACAGGAGTTTGCTATCCATTATCACCATCTGAGATGGTGTATCTCTTGTGGGTGTGGAGTCATGCTTCACCTAGATGAGCTTTATAGAATCTGCTGCAATAGGTGACTAAAGGAGAATGATTCCATATAACCGATACTAATTGTTTTCCTGAATTTTAAACTTAGCCCATTGAGTCGAATTGCTCTGAATTATATACTGAAATTACTTTGACAGAGGTTAAAATTATATTGCTTTTACTGAATTCTCCTTTCATCTGTCATGTTTCACATAACAATGACATGATATTTCCTGATTAAAAATAAGGACTGGATTTTTTCAGGACCTGAAGAAAACCCCTATTCACCCCCACCAAATGTTTGTTCATGATTGAATATGTCACAGATTTTAGGTGTGAATTTTGGCCAAGGGTTGGGACTTGAACCATAACCTTACCTCATGCTGTATATAATCCCACGTACATTTTAGCATAATTAAAATTGTAATTACTTGTTATCATTAGTCCCAGTGTCATACCAACTGTAAACCTCATTACTCAGATTAACTTGATTCTGTCTTTAGGTAAAAAGAATTCAAAGCTGGATTTGGTTGCACAAGAGAGTAGATAAACACAAACATAGTCTAAGCATGTTGAATTTTCTTCTGAAAGAAGAGTCCCTGTCTCTGCTGTTGTGGTGACAGTAGATTCAGTGAACACTCAGTGAGGGGCTCAGTGCTGGATCTGGACGGTGTGTCACATCCCATATGCCAAATGCCAGCTTCTGGGGGAGAGTCTGTGTATCTTGCCCAAGCCAGCGTTGCATGGTGTGTTTGCGTGGATTCCCTGGCAAACTCCAAGCAGGACCAGCCAGGAGTGGGAGGCCCCAGGTCTGGGTGGGGGTATCTGGCAGGCAGCGGGGCAGTGTTGATATTTGGGGGACCCATGAGTGTGGCCTGCCAGAGGGACAAGTGTGTGAGTGCTGCATGTGAACAGTGACCACCCAGTGGATCCAGCTGGTGAGCTGGGGACCTGTGGGGCTGGTAAGGGGGTCTAGGATCTGGGCAGGGGTGCTGGGTAGGCAGAGTGGCTGTGCTGGTGCTAGGGAGATCTGTAAAGGTGTGTGTTTGTGAACCTGGAGAGTGTGGTGTGTGTGCTGCACTTGTGACTTTCTGCCTCTGACAGCCCAAGAGGAGGAGGGGATGTGTCTCTGTGTGCCTGTGCCTGGTGTGAGTCCTGAATGTAGGGGCTGCTGGAGGCAAAGCCTTGTCTGAGGCTGGCTGTGTAGCCACAGCTGTGGCCAAATTGGTGTGCATGTGCGTGTCTGTGATACATGCTCAGTCTTGGTACTGCAGCAGAGTTCCTAGTGCAGAGATCCCAGGCTGGGCTCCAGCAGGAGGCTTCTGGACCAGGCAGTGGAGGCAGTGGCCACATATCACATTACTTAACACTTGTCATTAAGCTCTCAGTACGTTGAGGACAGTCTTTCTCTGCAATTACTGATACGCCTAAGCTTAAGTGTTTGGGTCTCCTTTTGCGGAGGAGGCTTGATCCCCTCATTGTTTTGATGGCACAATTTAATCTAAAGTTTCTTTATGGAATGCATGTTGTCCATCCATCACCTCTGGAACTGGATCACTGTTTACATGACCCTTATTTTTTTATAATCCTTTATAATAGTTTGTGAGTTCCTTGGCTGAGTGGCTGTTCTGGGTGAGAATGGGAACTTCAGAGAAAGTTTATTAGAGAAGCCCTGCTGTTGAGTCATGGGGTGCAGAAAGGCCCCCCTTGGTTTCTAAACTTCTCAGAGATGAATTTGGGTGTCACAGTCTTAGCCCCAGACTTTGTCAATGGTTTAAGTAACTCTGTCCCACAGGATTAATGATGGAAAAGCAGATAAATTTATATAAAGATGAATTAATTTATTATTTATACGACAAATGATTAGACAAAATATCTTAATCAGAGTTATTTACTACAGAGTTTAAAAACTAAAACTACTTGCAGTGTATAGCATAGGTATAGTGCACTATATCAAAGCAATTACATAAAGCTGGCAAAAATAAACATTTATTAAGTAGAGATTGATAAAACTCACCACACCAATGCTCATGGCCCGATCTCTTTCACTCAACCTCGAGGAGCGTCCTTGTAGGGGCTTCTCCACTACAAGGGAGAAAGCTTCCTACACACACTTCAAGAAGGAGTATCTTAGAGGAACCCAACTGTAGGAAAGTAGACTGGACTTTTACAGTGTATAGTGATCGACTGCCAGTCATGTGTCCCCAGGTCTCCTTAGCAGCTTATCTGCCAAATCTTTGCCTCACTATCAGGATCTTAATTTGGAGTTTCTGAGCCAGACTGCTTTTGGCATAATTCAATGCCAAAACCGGCACGACAGAGCCTCTCAGCCCACCACTGATAGCTTGTAAAATAGGGCATTATTTGAGTTTGACCACATTCTGAGGCAGATCACTGTGCTACAGTGGCTCAGAAAGGCAAGGCAATTTATATTTCTGAAAGTAGTTGCAGAAAGAGAAGATTTTAAGTTGTGTAGTTAGCTACATTTCTGTTTTGCTTATATTGAAGGGGGAAGAACCTGCTAATGATTAAAAATTGTTCAGAGTATTAGTTCCAGAACAAAAAAGTCATAAGAAAAAGTAACAAAGTGTGAGGCAAAAGTTTTTCTTAGTGACATATATTGAGTTAGGTTCTCTGTTGATGTAATGAATGCATCCAATGACTCAGAGGATCTATTTGGTTTTCTACAGCTGGATTCAAATCCTAAAGCTAGAAAAGGAACTTAAAAGCAAAATACTAATTATAAAATCACAGCCAAGAGCAAATAGTATTACATTTATTTCTATACTGAATAACACCGTAATCTAAAGTTGACTTAATCAACTATGTCCACCCAAGGGAGATGAATAAAAAGAAACCTGGTAGATTATATTGATCATCATATAAAATGGTAGCAATTACCATTAACAAATAGTCTTTAATAAGCAAACATACAGTTAGAACTATTAACTTGAGGTTTTTCTCATTAAAAGAAAAACAAAAAAGAGGAGGGGGAAAAAAAGGAAAGTTGGGGCCTGATGATTTTTCAGGATGGATACAGGACACATGATTTTAACTACTTAAAAAAGTGTTAACTGGTGGAAGATATCTTTTGTAGTATTTTCCTAATGTTTCTTTCTCTTCTGGCTCTGTAGAAATCTTGAATCATTAGCTTAGATATACCCCATAAATTTCAGATGACTAATATTGATAAGAAGTAACCACTAAACTAAACAGTTACTATGCTTAAGACAAACTTTGGCTAGCCAAATCTCTATCCTAAATTAATCTAGCAAACCAGACCACTGAAGCTGCTGAAACTTGTTTTTGTGGGAAGATGTGCTTAACTTAATTTAAACACTCTCTTGAGATACTCTTAAGCTAGTTGTTTCCTATCCTTCAAAGACGCAGGATTTTGATCCATGAAGACCTGTAATATTCCTTTGATGAATCCAACAGTCATGGTTGCTAAACAATTTGCAGCGGTGCTATCAGCTCTGGAGCTCTTGGGGAATCACTGTATCATTCTATGGCCACAATTCAAAAGTCAGATTATTTCTTCAGATGAGAGAGGTTCAAAATCGATAATGGTTTACTAAACGAAGTGTACACTCAAGGTTTTTTGGATTTTTTTTGCCTTTTGAGGTGGCTACATGTTTCTTTTTTTAAGACGTTCAGTAAAATGTGTAATTCTGCCTCTCAATCCCTGTGTTGTCTTGTGCAAACTCTGTGCTGTTTTATTTCTCTTACCAAAGCAGTAATTTTTTATTCTGTCATTGCATTCTGTGATTCTTTGCTGACCACTGTGATTTCACAGATATATTATCAATCCTAATTATCCATTTTAGGTACGTAACTACTATCAGTCAAATATCCTTATAGACAGCTATTTATTCATGCTACTATTCCTGAAAGATGACAACCATTTTAATGTTTTTTTTTAGCTTGGTGGATTTCTTTTTCTTTTCCAGTTTGAATAGTGCTAGTACAGATTTTAACCTCAGAAATATACACTTATTAAATTTTCGGATGTCAATTGCTTTTCATAACACCCTTTGCAACAGTTTCTGCTTCTCAGAGGTGATGTTTTATAGATTATTTTTTGAAAACTATGGGAAATATACCTAATTTTCCACTGATTAATTTCTTATAAGAAGTTTACTTCACAGATGAGCACATACAAACCTTTGAAATTTGGCTCTCCCATCTGCCAATTTCCCATCTAAAAGCAAGCCAAAGGTAAAAAAAAGATAAACTAAACCTCAAACAAACAACAAGCAAACATGATAATAGCAATTGCTTCATAAGCATTGCCAGGGATCTATTTGTATGTCGAAAGTTAAAAAAAAAAAAATAGTCAAGAGAACAGAAAAGAAGAGCACTAATCAGTGTGTCCTGTGCTCTTCTTTGTAGTCCCAGCGCCGTGTTACATTTCACCTCCCCGATGGCTCCCAGGAAAGCTGCAGTGACAGTGGTCTGGGAGACCACGAGCCAGTGGGTGGTGGAACCCTGATCTCACACCCTCTCCCTCTGGTTCAGCCGCAGGACGAATTCTACGACCAGGCTTCACCGGACAAGAGGACTGAAGCTGATGGCAATTCTGACCCCAACTCGGGTGAGTCGCCACCGCTGCTCTGCTTCTCTGAGTTGCTTTGCTAACTTGGTTACTTTCTTTTTCATCCCTTTGATCTTTACAATGGTAGAGATGTTTTTAAGCACTTGCATGAATATTTGCATTAGCTCATAAGGATTGTTTGGAAATAATGTAGTTTGCCTGAAATGGCTCGTGTTGTTATTTGACTGTGGAAACAAAAGTATATCCAGTAGAATAGATGGCTTCATACTAATTGCACAGTAGGTAAGAACAGCTGGGGAGAAGGATGCCCTACAAGGTACAAGTTTTTCCTGATGTTTGCAGTGCTGTAGCTATTTAGACTTAGTTTTAGGAAAGTCATTCTAAATATCAATTTAAAGTTCAAGGACATGGAGGTTGCACTGTCTTTTAGACTAAAAAAGAAATCAGTAAATCAGTGAAGCGCTGAAAAATTGAAAGAACCCTATTTTTTAACACCTTTATAATTCCCCTTTCTAACAGGGTTTCTTTGTTAGGTTGGAATGGCGTGATGTTTTGGAACTGTCAGATACAGGTTTTCATACAAATATTAAGGATGAACTATTTGATTTGGGAACTTCTGCCTTTCTCTTCTTTCCTTCTCTATTACACATTTACATTATTGCTGTGGTTTTGTGAAAGCACTAAAAATGGAAGCAAGATCTTAACCAATGCTGCAACTAGAATTTTGGCATTGGAATGAGGAATGTGGAGACTGAGACATACTGAAAACAGGGAGGGGGAAGTAGCACTGCTCTTAAGCTTCTTGTTTTTTGTCTAGAGTGTGGAGACAAATGTTAAAAGTCTTATCTGTGCTCTTGGAAGGTAATTGAACCTGAGTTCTTTTGCATCCCAGGAGTATAGAAATAAGAATTAGTTTCTGTCTTTGGCATTTCTCCCTTTTGTATAGATGATTAAGTTGTCACTGGGCCTGTACAAACCAGGAGAGAAGGTGGCCTTGGGATCTGATGAACAATATTAAGGTCCATCTTCTCATTTGGGCAGAGCTGGATCTGAATGATGACATTTACATCATGGCAGATGACAACATGAACTGTGGAATATTGACTTTGGAAATATTTTTCTCATGTTTTTATGGAAAGACCAAGAGGTTGTGTTGGATGAAACTCTACAAAGAAACTATTTGAAATGCTTTACTGTTTGAGAGTTGCATTCTGGTTTCTTTTCCTCCATTTTCCTTTTCCCTTTTTTTTCCCCTGGATATGATACCTGCATTTTATTTTCCTTACCAAAACAGAAATGTTTTTCAAACTATGATGTTAAAACCTTAATCTGTAGAAATACAAAGAATGATGAAAGAATAGCAACTATGAATGGATTGACTCTGGAGCAAGAATGTATGTCTTCTTAAACAAGCGAGGAGCTTAAGTGGAATTATCCGGTTAATTCTCTGACCACGCATGAGGCTTGTGAAAGATTTAACAACATCGGAGAGGAGTTTTTAAGGCAGCATTGCATGTTGGCACAGTCGCGCTGGCTTCACAAACTCTGAATTGTATGTCTCTTCAAAATGTAGCATAGAAGTCCTCCAGGAGAGTTAGGAAAAAGGGCTTAGTAGACTTTATTATTATATTATTATAACTTTATTATTATAATATAATTATATTATCGTGTACTATACTATTATAACTATATTATTATAACTTTAGCAGAAAGTTATTAAAAATGTGGGTTTAGAAGTTTTGTGTTAAACACACTGTGCAAACAGCATATTAATCATGATCATCTATTCATACCTAATATAGACACTAATAGAAGATTAGTCTGAATGACTAAGTGTTCTAAAAGCTATATGAAAAGTTTTAATATGTTTGTGGTTACACCTAATTTAGCCTTAGGGATGCTAAATTTGTGCCGAATTTATGAAAATCTAACCATCAAGCTGTACTGATGATTAGTGAAGTATTGAAGTATAGGTTTTTTGCTATCAGACATTGAAACAGTACATACTGTATCTCATCAAATCTCACAAACTAAAAAGGGAATGATATGGTCAGTACTGTGACAGAAATTTTCCTAGGAAAATCCAGGACAGGATGGGAGTCATGCTGCTCGTTACATAGATTTAACTTTTATATTGTATTCAGTATCAAGATATTGCGTAGGCACTCTGTCAAAAGTTATTTTGCTACTGTAGGCACAAGTTTTTGAATGAGATGTGAAATAAGGTTTAAAGCAGTTTATAGTTATTGAAGATCCTGTTGCAATTTTCAGAAGAGAAAAATGCTATCTGGTATTGGGCAAAGTTACTTTGTGGGTATTTACATGTGTTCGTGGTTAAAATAACTGATGTAGTATCGTTTGAACATTGTATTCTTTGACACTCGTAAGCTGAATTTCTAGTTCTATTGCAGTGAAATTTTCCCTAGTTGTATTTGACTGTGGAGGTAGTTTCATTTCAGTGGCTGTTTAAGGGATTTCTGGTTATGAAAATACGTACGACATGCTCAGGTAAAAGATCCAACTATAAAGTGAAAAAAGCCCTAGTGGACAGTTGCAGTATTATCATGTACATGTACTGCTACCAGTTTTGGATGATAAGTGTTGCATAACAATATTTTTATTTTAAATGCTTCAGCTGAAGAGAAGGACCAGTGTTTATGGGAATGTTTGCAAATGACCTCTGGACCAAAAATAGAGATTTGTTCCACTGTATTTTTATGAAAGTTCATTTTGAGTAAAAGTTTGTTTCAGCTCATGAGAATGTGATGTTAATCTTGATAGTAAAGTCCTTGCCTCATGCTGAGAGCAATTTTGGTTAATGACTTTAATGCTCAGTGAATTGTGTGGGTTATTACTGTACACTGCGAGGTTATGTGAATAAAAATACAGCCATTGTTTCTCAATATAATGTTGCTATTTTAATTATATTTGAGGAGTGACCAAGGCCCAGGTCTTCGAAACCTGAAATTGTGGGGGTGGGGGAAAATGTGCTAAAAGTCTTGCTAACTTGTTACACAAAAGTATGAGAAACCGTATTGCCATATTTACTTGCAGTCATTAGCTTCTACAGAGACACAAGAACTACAATTACATGATTTAATGAAATAAACACACACACAGTGAGAGTACATTCATCTAGCTAATCTGAAAACAGAAATCTCTCACACTGGGTGAAACTCAAATGAAGAG
Source organism: Dryoscopus gambensis (assembly GCA_013389985.1). Taxonomy (NCBI): domain Eukaryota; kingdom Metazoa; phylum Chordata; class Aves; order Passeriformes; family Malaconotidae; genus Dryoscopus; species Dryoscopus gambensis. Next base: position 11,723 of record WEIT01003898.1, read on the forward strand.
AGAAGCCAAACATTAGCATTGTCAGCCACATGTTGTCACTGTGGTTATGAGAGAAAGGCAACAAGTTAGAAATATGAAGTCTTTTATAATGATATGTAAGGCCAAGTTTGGTTTGCATCAATGAAACCTGCCTTCTTTATTTAGAGTCTTTTATTTTGAGGTTTATATTCATTCTGCTAAGGTATATTTTCCATTTCACAATTGTTAATTGATCAGTATCATTGATGGTCAGAGGAGTTTGATGTTAACCTGTCAACTGCAACTTCTTTATAGTTCACCTTTGTCTCATTTGCAACTTGATATACTTGATTCCTGTAGAAAGGGAGATACTCCAAAGATCTATCATCTGATTCAATTTCTTTACCTTTTAGTATATCAGATAAGAATTTACAAAAAACATTCCAGTTTCTTCAGGCTCTTAAAAAAAAAGAAAAAGTCAATGTAAAATTGAATTTATTTATCCTACTTTATAGTGTCTTTTATTACCAAAATTCCAGCTTTCTAATGGTTTTAAATGTTCATATCAGGAAGTGTACTTTTAACACAAACATCTTTATCATCAGTTCCATTAAAACTGTACAGGTCTCTGATGTATTTTAATGTGAATTATTTCTTCAGGTATCGTTCAAAAAACTCCTGTGCTTTTGTTCTCCAGCAGTCGGGTGCAGAGTGTTATTTTTCATTACTGTAAGTGTGGTTTTCATCAGCGTGAAAAAACAACCCACCTTATTAGTGAAAAATTCTTCTTTCACTGTGGTTTAGTAAAGGTTGTCAGGGACTTAAATTTAGACTGGAGTTGTTAACATATCTAAGAGTTGCATGCAGCAGAGCTGTGCAATAGTACTGTATGAAGTAAAAATGTGCCTCCTAGTGTAAAGAAGAGGAAAAATGCATTTTCATGAAAATGCTTGATAAATCACATTTTGATAGCTGCAAGCTGTGGATGTGATTCATTTTTCTTCAAAGAGATAAAGAGGAATAGCATATATTTAGTGGAATGTTAGAACTGCTCTAGGGAGAAAGCCTACTACACACTGTGGATAAATCTATGCAATAATTCCAATGGTTTAAAACCAGACAGAAATATAATATTTATGTCTTCTGATACATGTTTACTAAGCTAAGTCAATGCTTGCCTAATTTCTACACCTCATTAATAAGTAGTATCAATATGGGTTACATAACACAAAGTAATAGCTTTATAAAAACATGGAGCTGTAGCAAAAATGGTAACACACCCACCAGTTTGAAGATCATGTTTATATTTAGTAAAATTAAATAAAATATTCCAGTATGTTACTTCCAAAGCAATTTCCATATTCTTGGAAGTAATATTAGAATGCTGCCTTTCAATAATAATGTTTGTAGATAGCTTTTTTACTTCCAGTACAATAGAAACTGTGTGGTTAAATTTGTCTGATAAACACCTGTGTTCCTAATAAACCTAGTACTATGGCAGTTTAGTCGAGTAATGTCAGGGGTGTTAAATGATACTCTAATTCCAGTAATAAGTAGGAATATCTCTGTGGAAGTGGTTTAATTATGATTAAAGTTCAGAGTAATGGCAAGACTGCCTTGTATTACACTTGGTCATATAATAGTGTCCGATGTGGAGAAGCTAAGCCTCTCCTGCAATGAGCTTTGGTTTTATAGTGTCACTATCATTCCACCCAGTGGGTGATGATGGTTTAACCTTGCGGACATATCCTCTGCTTTATCCTGTCTTTCATTTTGCTGCCTCAAAAGTTTCTTATTTGGCAATACTGGAGTAGTCCATAGCTAAACAGCCTAAGGTGTAGAAAGAAATGACTAGATCTAGATAATTTGGTGTCCATACTTATTCTTGTGTTTTCATAATATGAGACTAAGAGAACTAAAATAAGAACATTTGCCTTTGAGTCATATCCTCCATTTCATTAAACACAAGTTCATACCTCACACAGAATCTAACACTGTCACATTTAGCCACAGGCAAGCAGGAGTAAGAAAAACTAGTCAGGTTGGTGAATTAGCCTACAGAAGAGCTATAAAATAGTCTGAAGCCTGAACTCAATCTTAGCCCATGCACTTATTTCTTTAAAAAAATAAATAAAATCTGAGAGGCATAAGAAGTATTGCTATCTCTTTACATCTCTTTGCTGCCTCATTGCAGTGAGGATTTTAAAATTGTGTTGGTTTAGAAAAGCCACTGTGCTACAGCTGTTCCTAGCACACCAAAGCTAATTGGAGTGTAAATCAGGAGGCCATAGCTATTGAATGAGCACTGGGAGGGGAACTTGTGGCATTGCTTCTCCAAGAGGAACACCTAACTTGTCAAAACTTCCTAACTGCTCCTGCTGCCATCTTAGAAGAGAACTTGCAGGTCCTCAGCAGTGAGCTGAAAAGGCTACATGGGCCAGGGGGACTATGGGAAGGGTTAGAGGATTAAAGGAAGGGGAAGCTTGCACATGAGATGAAAGCTGGTGCCTTTGGCTGCCATCACTGATGATACCTAGGACAGTTTAAAACGACAGATGCTTTTGCCGGGTAAAACAAGAGACTGATTTAAGGAATTAAAAGTTGTTTTTCTCCTGTAAGTATTTTCTACTCACAAGGCTTTTCTTCATATCACAGCAAGCCCAGATCTACTGCAGACATTCATAGACTATTTAAAGTTTCAAAGTGATACCATTATCCAGTCAAACCTCTACCATAGCACAATGCTTAGTGTTTCACACTTTTCTTAAATCAAACCAATGTTTTAAAATATTCCAGTGATAAAATAGTCCAGCGATGTATTTCCACTCGTGTTTGATTACATATTTTATACGGGTTTACATGGCAAGGTTGTGGGGAGAGAGGCTGCAGAGGGTGCTTCTTTGAGAAGACACCAGAAGCTGCCCCCCGTGTTTGACAGAGCCAGTTCCCAGTGGCTCTAAAACACATCCATTGCTGCTCAAAGCTGCACAGCAGCTGGGGGGAAGGAGTAAGAAAAATGTGAGAGAAACAAACCTGCAGACCCTAAGGTCTATGAAGAAGGAGATAGAGAGCACACTTCAGACACCAAATAGATTGCCTCTCAGCTTGTGGAGAAGGTCATGCCCCCAGCAGCCCATGGAGGACCCCCCCTGAAAAAAAGGTAGGTAGGCCCTGAAGGAAGTTGCAGTCCATGAAGAGCACATGCAGGAGCAGGAACTGTGGCCCCTGGGGAAGCCACTCTGGAGCAGTCTGTTCTTGAAGGCTCACACCCTGTGGAAGGGACCCATGCTGGAGCAGTTAATGGAGGACTGTATTGCTTCGAAAGGACCCCATGCTGGAGCAGAGTAAGAGGATGATGAGAAAGGAGCAGCGGTTACAAAGTTTTACTGACTGACTGCAACTCCCATTTCATATCCCTCAACATCACTTAGTGGCAGGTGCAAGGTGGGGAGGAGTCAGAAGAGGAGGGTATGAAAGAGTGAATTTGAGCCTGGGGAGAAGGAAGGTGTGGGGAATGGGAAAGGTGTTTATAGTTTTGTTTTTCCTGTTTCTCGCAATCCTACTCTGTTTTTTATTGATGATAAAATAAATTAATCTTCCCCAGGCTGAGTCAGTTCTGCCAGCGATGGTAACTGGTGAGTGATCTCCCTGTCCTTATCTCAACCCATGAGCTTTTTCATCTCATTTTCTTCCCGTCTTGCTGAGAAGGGGGAGTGATAGAGCAGCTTGGGTAGCACCTGCCAGCAGCCAAGGTTAGCCCACCAGAATATTAAATCTGGTATTGTATTCTCAGTCTGAAAGCATTTATTTTCAGTTTCTAGCTCTTGTCTGTGTGACTGTACAACCCTTTGTCAATGTGAAATCTGTGACTTCCAGAAGTGCAAGGATATTTTTAAGCCCAAGGGGTTGTTTTGACTAGTACATCATCCTGCATAATACAGATCAGAAATCCTAGCCAATAACATAAAAAAGCATGAGTCTTCCTTTGGTATCTACAGCATATGTTACAGAATGATTCCTTGATTTAAGGATCTTCGGTGACAGAGGAAATAGTACTACATGCCTTGCTGACTTCAACTCAATCAGCCGTTTATTTGATAAAGGGGGTGTTTGGTGTCCATAGTTCAGATGCAGTGCTCATCTTCTTGGATCTGTAATAACTGGTTAATTCATAGTAGTATTTTGACTGTTGCAGCATTTTGTTCTTAAGTGCTTTTTTCCTCCCTATATTTTAATACTGGTCCAATATCTGTCCAGAAAAAAAAAAAAGTAGTAAATCCTCAGTCCTTTCTAATACTTACAGGTAAATGACGAAGTCAAAAGTTTCAATTTAAATAGACAGAATAAGAAAAATAAAACATAAGTCTTCTAAATTACACACTTTTAAAATCAGTGTTTCTCTTTACCATTGTTCTGACCTGAGTGGGTTTTTTTCTGCCTCATGAACATGCTGTTCAACAGTACTCTTTAGCAGTACAACAGCAACAGATTTTTCTATTATTTAAAGACTTTCCATGGGAAATTAAAGTAAAAAGCACAACTGAACACATATATCTTCAATCATCATGAAATATATTAGAAAGATTTTACCAGCATTCTAGGTGCTCGATCACCTAACTGTATTTGAGGCAATTCACCTTTTAAAGGTGTGATAGTGTAATTATGGCAGAAATATTTGTTTGATATTTTTGAGGTTGCTTTTTCTGAAATTCAGTGAAAGTTATTGTTGCCAGCTGTGACTGCTTGTTGCCTTGATACTACAACTGATTTCCCAGTGTTTCATACTTTTACTAATGGAGTCTTAGCAGTACAACTCCTATTCCCAATGGCAAGTTGACTAGAGGAAAGATTATAGTTGTGAGAATAAAGTGTTGAATTTGGCATGGCGTTGTTAATTTCAGCATTTAAGTGTTTACAAATTTTTAAGTAGATTAGAATTGTTGATGACTGCAATGAGAGGAATAAGTTAATGCAGGAAGAATGAACTCGTTACACCCACACAGACTTGGGCCTGACAACTAGAAAACATCTTTGCAGTAAGAGTAGTGGGAGTCCTGGTGGATAGCAAATTAGCCATGAGCTAGAAAGACACCCTTGCAGAAAAGAAAGCAACCTTCTGAACTGCATTGGGAAGGGTGCTGCCAGCAAGCTGATGGGAAGGATTCTTTCTCTCTACTCAGGACTGGTGAGACACGTTTGAAGTGCCAAGTCCAGTGCTGGTCTTTCCAGTATGGAAGGGAAATGGAAATATGGTCTGAAATCCAGAAAAGGGCCACAAAGATTATTAAGGTATTAGATCCTCTGTCACATGGGGAGGTCCTGAAAGAACTATGCCTGTTCATCCTGGAGAAGGGAACGATTAGGAAGGATCTAATTAATGTGTGCAAATACCTGATGTGGTGAGTGAAGGAGAGTAGAGGGAGCCAGACTTTTCTCAGTAGTATACCAAATTAAAGAAAGGACACTGGGCACAAACTGAAATACAGAGAAATTTTCTTTAAACATAAGAAAAAAAAAAAACCACCACATTTTCTTGCTGTCGGAGTGTCGCGGTCCACGCGCTAATCCTGGCTCTCGTCCCCGGCTAGCTCCGCGCGTGGGACGCGATAGGATAAGAGGTGCTCGAGACGAAGTTCCAGAGTAAAGAGGCGAGGGAGGGGCCAGCCAGACCAATTAGTCCAGAAAGTCCTTTATTTCCAGGGGTTTGGTCCAACTGAGCCACAGATCAAAGCTTACAGCAACTTAAATAGGGGGGAGGATGCATAAGTCGGGGGAAGGGTACAACCAATGAGGAATAACATAAGGTGGGGTTCAGGGAGGGAGCATACATACATGTAACCAATGAGNGGGTGTCAAACCATCTTTATAAAGTTAAGAAAAACAACAAAACCGCACCACAACATCGGAGCAATAGAACACTGCACCAAATTTCCCAGAGAGATTGTGGAGTCTTCTTGGATATTTTGAAAATTGAACAGGACATGACGCTAGCTGAGTCATGGTAACTCCCCGAGTTGAGCAGGAAGGTTTGACTAAACCATCTCCAGACTTCCCTTCCGAGCTTAACCATTCTATGATTCTGCAATCCTATCAATTAATTTAATGCATCTTGCATAGACTGTGCAATACAGATGTGAAGAAAAAAGGAAGGAAAAATCTGTATTCTCTAAGGTAGGTGGAGTATAAACTTGTAAATTTATGGTAGGATATCTGGTGTAGTACTATACACAGTATAGAAATGAAACACAAATAGGTACAATCCATGTTGCTGATTTATTCTTCAGTTTAGCTCCTGAGGTAGATATCTGAAATGGGTCAAGTAAATCTCATAAAGAAATGCCTTTATCCCACCATAGGTTATGAATGAAGGGTGTAGGAAGTAACCAAGTGATACCCATGTTAGTTCCAGAAATTAATGGTGAACTCAGCTTCATATTTTATACTCTGAATTTGGATGCTTACGTGTAGAAAGCTAAAACTTTATCCTAAGTGTCTAAGCTCCCTTTTTAAATTTACTGAGCACAAAAGCTTTCATTTAAAGTAGGTACCTAAACCAGGTTGGCTAAATTTCGCTCTAGGGTCCATTTACCACACTTCTGTTGAGTGTAATAGGAACATTAAATGCACACAAAGATATTTCAGATGAAATTTAGCTCCAGAATATATATGTATAGGACTCAAATAATTTGTTATACATAGCATTTGGTTAAATACCTTGATGTTACCTACTTCTTGTTAACTGCACTCCCTTCTTTCCTGTTTGACATCCACAGGCAAACATCTTGAGTACCCCAGAATGTTTCTAAACTGGTATTGCTGATGGTTAGACAGGAGAAGTGAGGTTTCGGTTCATTCAGAAAGGTATGAGAGCAGGTGCCATGTGTGTAACCTCGTGATGTGTCTGTGACTCATTCAGATGTGAATGGGAGGCAGATGTGAATTAATCTGAGATCCAGGCATAGTCAGCGGAGACCTCAATTATCATAATTGAGTCTAGAGACCCAGTCAGTTACTAAACCGAATGGTGTGTAGTAGATGTGTCTACTTTAATGTGAGAGGCATTGTTTTCCAGACTATATTGACTGGATTGACATTGTGTATAGAGGAAGCTTAGACACCTAAATTTAGCTGATTCCCACAAATCCAACCTTTTGTGTGAGACGAATCTCAGCTGTTCTTGTTGCTAAGGGAATACTCATATCTTTTGGGAGATTTATCAGTTTTTCTAATCTATCTGCACATAACATTTTCCCAAGGAGAAGGGCACTTTTAAATTTCATGCCTCTTTTTTTACAGTACTAGTTAAATAAAAATACCATTTGCATACCTTTGTCTTCCTCTTTTTAGATTTTTTTTGGTATAACTGAAATTAAAACATCCTACCTTTTTAAAGCACATTTCTAAGGAAGGATTTCTAATAATAATTTCTGTTCTCTAAACAGTTTTCCTTCCTCCAAACAATCACCAAATATTGACTGGAAACTATTATAAGTCTCATGCCATTTTGAAAATTGGCATGTAATGAAGTGCAGATGATGCATTTTGACTGTCTCTTTAAGAATATCTGTATGGGACATTCATGGAACCCAGTAGTTCCTTCCCTAAAGCAAATAGCTTGGCAAGCTTTGCTTTCTTGGAAGGAAATCTAGTCTCTTGGAAGAAAAAGTGTGTTATCTTAAGAAATAACCTATGCATAAGTGTCTTCAAGTTTGACCTAGACTTATCCAGAAACTAGGTGTTCATTTTATTATGCTTATCTTATGGCTTTATCTTTTTATTTTTCTCAGATTTTATGTTTGCTTTTTGTTTTTCTTAAGGAGAAATCCATGCATAAGAAGGGAGTTTCTCTGAATAAAATTTGAAAATTATATTATATAGGTAATGAATATTCTGTTTTCTTTCAAATATTTGCCTTCCCAAGCAGTGCTTTATGTTTTAGTACATACACTTGCTCTGTTTGTCTTCAACAGGAGGAGAAGGGGGAGGAAAGAGGAATTAAGTAGACGGGAAACAAATAATTAATTATATTTGCAGTCTAAAACTCATGTAAGTAAACCTTCTAGAAAGAGTTAAATCATTTCTTAGTGCAATGCTATTTCCCCTTTCATACTAATCCAGGTAAATGCATTTTAAGATAAGTAGGGAGAAGGAAAATAATAATAGAATACTTACCTTTCTCACTGTGCATCCTATGTTAAATGCCTTTATTCTGTGGTTGCAAGGCAAAGGCATGTCTTCTACAGAGAATCCATCTAGATGTGGTGCCATCATAACCAACCAAACTTAGGACATATTTACCTGTGGCAAGGAAAGGAAAATATATACAAAATCTTTTCCAAAACATTCAAAAACTTTTGAGTTTTTATCATCTTGAAACAAATAGGTAAAAACATAAACCAATCTTTAACTCTTCAGGATGCTCTGCAGGAATATTTTGCAGCCTTGGCAAAAAGCTTTTCAATATAAACCCCATGCTACATCAGCACAAAAAAAACCCCAAAAAACAAACAAGCAGAAAACCCCAATGGTACAAACAAACAAACAAAAATCAACAACAACAACAACAACAACGACAAAACAACAAAGAAGTTTATTTAGTAATATCTGGACATCTTTGCAAGAAAGTAGAAAAATATTTTTTTGTGTATACCCATATATAATTTTTATATCTTTATCAGTGTTTATAGCTCCATGATGAAGTATTACACAGCACAGTAGGAACAGATCTGGATGTGAAGCAACTGGTGCTGAGAACACAGAGTTTGCTGTGTACACTTCCGCGCAAGTTACTCTGGACTTTTGTGGTACGTAGGCTGAATGTCCACTAGTTACTGAAGAATAATTCTAATTTCATTCCATTCCAAAGGAATCCCATTCTTGTACTCTGAAAAGTTTTCACAAGTATGTCAAATAGAGGTGACTAGAAGGTTCATGTCAGAGGTACACTCCTGCAAGTTAATGTAGACATACCATTTAGTAACATGTATTTCTTTCTACATAGAACAACTCACCTATAATTTTAAACAAATCTGCATTAATGAACTGTCATCTAAGTACTTCATGCTCAAATATTTCCAGCATATTTATGGTGATTTTAAAGTTCTTCACTCTGAAAACCACACAAAAATGTCATTTTCAATACAAAACCTGAAATTTTATGTCCATTTAGGAGAACGATTCTTTTTGCTCACTTGGTGATATGTTCCACAACTCTGTTTTTAGACAACACATCTGTGTTGTCTTCAAGATCTAAAAAAAGTGTTTAAGTTCACTGAGAAAGACTGAATAACTTATTTCTTTTCCTTTATCTTTACTGTACTGAACTATTCTATCCCACAGCTGCATTTGTTAAATAGTGTCATGGAGATAACTATTGAAGACATACTCATATCAAGTAAAAGCATCAGTTATAAATTATTTATTCATCTAAAATAACTGGGAAAAAATAAAAATCATCTCAGCTTTGTAATAGTTGCATATTTTATAGTCCAAGAGCCTAATAGTGTGATGTTTGTCACTTTACACATCCCTCATTTTTATTTATGTAAAATATATATGACTGACAAGAGAGTGTGATGGAATAATTGACCAGTTTTGATATTTAGCTTTTACTGAATATTAAAAAAATCTTTTTTTGTTGAAGAGCAGTGGTCAATTACTGAATTTATGGGAAAGCAATTTATTAGTCAAAATGTGTAAAGTTGCTGCAATTTAAAATGTACTTAAAATATGCAAGCACATATTTCAATATTGTCGAAGACTTACACTGTAACACAGCAAAGGCATACAAAATGGATTTTATTTTCTGTAGAGAAGTCAATACAATTTGAGTGTTTTCGGGTTTTCTTCTTTGTTTAAATGTATGGGTTTTGCAAAAATGTAACAAAAGAGGCTGGTTTTAATTGGTAGTGTTATTTCAAGGCCCTTGAAACCCTGGCACTCACAGTTGTTGTGAGTGTGAATGTGATCTGGCAAGCACAGCATAGTCATTAACTAATGGATCGTAGCTGCACTCTTTCAGTAAAACATGTAGGTGGTTAGTAGTACTGTAGTGTTACCAGCAATTTTAAAGTCATTTGTAGGTTAGTTTGTGACATTAAAAGTGCAATCAAAAATTTCCCTGCACTGCTGCCTTTTTCAGCTGATTTAAGTGCAGATTCCTTAGATCATTCAGAAGAGAAACTAAATGACTTAAAAATAATCACCCCCACCACAATGGATTAGTTGTTTGAATTACAGTTTCACAATTCATGTATTTCTTTTCAAGAGAAATGAAAGGAATTATATAAGGCAGTTGCTCTGTGCCATTACTCCAGGTCTTAATATTTATTTTTCATATACTACGCATACTTGTCCATTATAACTTCATTATGAATGGAAATCATATATTTCCAGTTGTAAATAGGCACTTAGTAATATGAATCCCTCTTGCATGAGCAACTACACTGTTTGGAGACATATTAATTATACATTTTGCAGAAGACTGAAAATATCTAACATATGTTATAGATGAATATAGGTCACTGTGACAGCTGTAATAGATAAATATATGCATATCTATGCATACAGACATGCATAGATATAACACGTTCTACTAAGGTACAGAGATATCAGATAATCTAGATGTTAATGATACTGACCTTTGTCTACCCAACTTCCTTTCAGCATTTAAAGAGGCAGAATGACTGATTTTAAAGATGGACATCATTAAAAATAAGGTGATGCATCAGTGGTTACATTCTGTTAATACCCTCTGCAGTCTTACCAGACTCTGATGGCCACATTCTCAAGAAATTCTAGTTACGCTCACATGCTCTATTTCTGCATATCTGGACTGCTGTGGATGCCTGCCCAGTTCATCTTTGAGAAACATTTGGACAGTGCTCTCAGGCACATGGTGTGACTCTTGGGGTTGTTGTGTGTGGGAGCAGGAGCTGGACTTGAATGGTCCTTGTGGGTCCCTTCCAGGCTACAAATATTCTATTATATGATTCTATGATTGTGTGATTTTTAAACTCAGTTATACACTATGCACACTTCAGTCCCTAGCCTATAATATGAGTCATGCCTCCCAATAAAACAAATTACTTTGCTGTTTAAAAAAAACCCTAATACTTTCTATACTGAAAGTCAGACATCATTTTTGAGCTGTGCTGTGTAAGTGGCAGAAGATGTCATGCAAAAAGAGGGGAATGGGCTGAAGGAAGACAGGCATGAATAAATTTTAAAAAAATCTTTAAAAAAGCACAATAAAATTTAAAGAACCATTTAAGAATTAGCAGTTTAATCCTTTGGATGACATCTTAGTACAAAAGAGACTTATGGTCCACAGTCTTTCATTTTTGGAGGATCATTTTCTGTGACCTTTTTAAAGCATGTATTGCTTTTTGCTTGCTTGCTTGTTTGACAAAAAGTATATTCTACTCTTCTGTCTAATTTGGTTCAACTGCTGTATGTATTTATTTATTTATTAACTTTGAAAGAATAAATCCTGGTACTGCTGTATGTTGATGTCTGTCCATATCTCATATCTTTTGTTTAGAATTCCGTATGTTTAGGCTGGTGACAAGATAGAATGCATTTCTCAGTGGAGAAATGCTATGAAATTGGAGTAGCACATCCAGAAGTGACTGCTGATATTGCCTACTCTCTTTCACAAGTGTAGGGAAAGAAAAGGAGAGAAATTAGACAAGTGTTATTGGAGCAGCAGAGAAAGGAATGGCTTGGAAGGTGTCAGGTAAACTGCCAGCTGGATAGATTATGCAGGACAGCATAGGCATTGTGGATGAAAAAATGGAGTGCTGTGGAACTGACATTGGTATAGGTAATGCTTCCGTGTATATTGAAACATTTTAGAACAGCTCTGTGCAGCTCAAAATTTAGAAAGCTCTTTTATTTGTGGCTCAAAAATGTCCATGAATCATTCTGTCAACTGAATAAATTTGAAGGAAAGAACGCCTGTCCTCAGAAGACTGTGAAGTTCCAGAACAATCTGGAAAACAACCCAAATTGAGAAAGAGAGTGCTTAACTGGGGGAAAAGATGAGTTCCATATTGCTGAATTCAGCCTCCTTCCTTTTTGGTCATGTCAAATGCTTGCCTATTACAAGATGCCAGCCTACTCAGTGTTGCATTCTGCCACAAGATATATGGCATCTCACAAATTTGGCAGTAGAATGACAGCAGTCTTCTACTTTTCTGTCCTGGTTGCCCATTAAAATCTGTATAACTATGTTGAAGCTATGAAATCGTAGTAGCATGTCTAGACCAGCCAATGGTGTTAAAACTGTTGCGGTGCCAGATGTAATGCTTAAGAGCTCTTAACACTGACCTCTGAAAGACATTGAGGAAATATTTGCATATTGCACATTTCTGCTAGCAACAGGGGTTTGGTGGTTTTTTATTTTCTTTTTTATATCATATGTGATATTACTTCCTCAAATGTGTGTAATTCCTATACATTCTGTTCCGCGCGTCTGAAATTAAAGTATGCAATATGCAAATAAATCCCTTTAACACATGAGGCATAGAATAGTATATTTAGTCTAAGTGAAAAAAATACAAAATACTGGTTTGTTATGGGTTTTTTTTCAAGTAAATTTGGCAAATCTTGCACCTTAGCCAGATTAAATAATTAGATCATTTCACAGAATCACAATATCAGTCAGGTTGGAAAAGACCTTTGAGGCTATCGACTCCAACCTATGACTGAACACCACCGAATCAACTAAACCATGGCACTGAGTGTCATGTCCAGTCTTTTCTTAAACACCTCCAGGGACGGTGACTCCACCACCTCCCTGGGTAGCCCATTCCAGTGCCCAATCACTCTTTCTGTGAAGAACTTCTTCCTAATGTCCAGCCTAAAACTCCCTTGGTGCAGCTTAAGACTGTGCTGTTTTGTCCTGTCACTGGTTGACTAGAAGAAGAGACCAACCCCCACCTGGCTACAGTCTCCAGTTGTAGAGAGTAATAAGGTCTCTCCTGAGCCTCCTCCTCTCCAGGTTAAACAGCCCCAGCTCCCTCAGCCACTCCTCATAGGATTTGTGTTCTAGGCCTTCCACCAATAATTTATTAAATTATTTAAATTATTTTACTAGCTGAAAAAATTCAAATCTGTTTTTCACTGGAACACATAAGTGGCTTTAAACTTGGGTGTAGTGCCTACCCCATTAGCATTGGTTTTGTTTTGATGGAGTGTATTCAACAGCGTTGATCATTTGAATTAGACAATCACAGTCAAAAAGGGTTGATCAGTGTATCCAAGTGCATGTGTCTAGATGACACTTCAGAAAAGTCTCAGTTTAAAATAACTGAGAGATGACTGACCACTTAGAAAAATTAAAAAAAAAAAACAAACGCAGAACAAAACATAACCCTCCCCCCCAATAAATAATTGGAAATAAACTTCTTTCTATAGTTGAGGATCAGTTTTGCTGATAATCTGCCTTGTGAAAGGTTTGTCAAACTAAGCCATTCATCTATGTCTCAAAATGCCAAACTGCAAGCAATTTGAAAATAGCACTTTCTACTGTAACAGTTGGTTGTACCCCATAATAGATACTGAATATTTTAAAGGAGAAAAAAGTAATGATTTTCGCTGTTAGAGTTTTGTTTGTTTGTCTGTCTGTTTGTTTATCCAAGATTTTTTTCGGGTAAGAAATTTGACAAAAGTTGTCCTTAATTATTATTGTAAGCATATTGGTTTGATGATCAGAAAAAAAAAAAAAAATCATGAGCGTAAAGATCTGAACTTCCAGCCTGTGTGCACAGACATGTACACAGGTGTTCCTCCTTAGCCAACAGAAGTGAGTTTAGAAAGAAATAGAATGATCAGCTAATTATGAAGCCCATGGTTCTTTGTAGATCTGTTTTACATTGTAGGTTCTTTGATAAACTGTACTAATCCAGTAATTTATATTCAGCCATTCAAAGTGTAATACAGAACAAGTACCTTATCTCTTGCCATCTCTTGTTTGCTCAGTCTTTTCATGTGCCTCTTATAAAACTTTGCCACTTGATGCCCTTTCAACTTTTCCCAAGTAACACTTAATTTGTAAGGGTAAAGAAGACCCACCAGTTTTATCTTCATTAGCATGTTATGTGGTAAACAAATTTGGCATGCAAGACTTTCTGTGCATTAAGATTAATTCAATTGTTAGACTAACGTTTGCCGCTCTACACATACCCATTTCAACCTTTTGAATTTATTATCTAATATCTGTGGGCACTGATTAGCGGTTTTGCTCATTATCACTCTGAACATCCTAAATAAATCATGGCCTTAAATTGTTTGTGTGATTGTTCCATGAACTTGTTTTAACCTTTCTGGCTCAAGTGTTTCAACTTGATTTTAAAAAGATAAATATTTCATTTTTCACATTTAATCTTGACTGTAAATTAGAACAATATATGAAAAATTCTCTACAACTATACAGAAAGAGTCTTTGCCCCATTATGCAGGTTGGCTCTTTGCAAGGAAACAAGAGTGTGCACTTTTATTTTCCGAAACACTCATACTTTTCAACCTTATTCAGCTAATAGTTTTTATTGCCCACCTCCTTTTTTTTCCTTTTTTTTTAAATATACGTTTTGGATGTGGGTTTCCAGGATTATACAGGTAAGCACTAGCAGTGGGGGCTGCAGGGTGGCCTCTGTGAGGAGCAGCTGGGGCTGCCCCATGCTGGACACAGCCAGTTCCAGCTGTCTCCAGCCCACCCACTTCAGGGCACAGCTGAGCCCTACAGCCAAGGAGGTGGCAGAAAATATGCTTAAGAAAGGGTAAAAAATACTGCCTGGCAGTAAGAAGTGAGGAAAACTAGGAAAACATCCCTGCAAACTCCCAGGTCAGGAAAGGAGGGAAAGGAGATGCCCCAGGAACCGGAGCACAGATTCCTCTGCAGCTCTGAAGAAGGAGTTACCAGAGCAAGTGTATTCACAAGTCAGGAATGAGGGAGTGAAGTTGAGCCTCAAAAAAGGAGTGAGTGAGTGGAAGGTGTTGATTTTCTTTCTTTTTTTTTTTTTT
>WEIT01003899.1:275-21125 GCA_013389985.1 Dryoscopus gambensis
AAGCCTGCGCCCCTGTTGTCTCGGCAGCTGGGGGAGGGCCGGCCCTGGTCCCAATGGCTTCTTTGCTCGCCCAGGCTGGTGGCAGGTGGCGGCAGCCACTGAGACATTGGCCACGCTTCATCCTGCCTGCCAGACACAGCAACATCGGTGCCGAGCCCAGGGTGCCATGGACTGGGCAGCACAGTGCGCGTGCAGCGGTGAAGCTGGGCAGTGGTGTGTGCGGCAGAGGTGCTGGAGCGGCAGCTGCCAGGCAGAGCAGGGCAGCGTTGTGAGCGGCGGCATGGAGCTGGGCAAAGAGCCTCGTGCCTCTTGGCTCACTTTTCACAGTTTCAAAGAGCCCGCGGGTACAAGGCTTGAGCCAATGAAACGCTCATAGGGGAGGGATCATAGGTAGGGTTACAATTAGGAATATACCATACATTTTGGAAGGGGGAAGCAGAACAAACCATTCAAAGGAAAATGCATCACCACACTTTTGCATATCTTTCATCTGTGCTCTGAACTCTGTTAAATACATTGTTTCTTGCAAATGAATTTAATTATTACTTGGGGTGTTCTTTTTCCGTAAAATAATACACTTTTATTGCCATTTAATAATCCTCACCAACTTAAAATACTGTCCAGTGTTTATTGGCTTATAGATCCACCAAGACAACAACACTGTTAAAGATATAATTGGAAGGGCTTTGTGAAATAACTTGTGGCATTTTTTTATGAGTTGAAATTTATGACAACACATGGAGGACATTTAACCTATGTCACTTTATTACAAGCATTTTTTTTTTTTTTTTGACCTGTAGCTTGTACTTTGCATTCTGGAGAGTTAGCAAAATATTGTGGATTGAGAGAAAGATCTGAAACTATGCTGAGACAAGAGTGGAAATATTTCGTTCTTCTGGAAAACAAAGGGAAAGTGAAAATTCTTCCATTGCCTGTCCTACCCACATCCCTTGCCCTCTCATCCACCTGTTCTGGAGACAGCTTGATTTTGTTCACATTACCTGTTTACCTACATGAAAACTGAAAGATGACTTTTGAGGAATTCTTCACAATTTCAACAATGTCTTTTGGACTTTTAGGATACCACCTTGTGAGAAGCAAAAATAACTTCATTTGATTTCGAGATGTAAGGGCAAATAAAATAATTATTTCCTTCATCCTATATTTATCTGTAATCACATTATCCTACTGGTTGTATTAAATAAACTGAAAGGGAGAAGATGAAGAGTTGAATAATTTTATTTGTGATTATTCAAAATAGAGCTATTCATTGGATCTGTGAAATATAGGATGCTTTCCTATGAAAAAATAATGACAGACTATCTATTTAGTTGGGGGGCTTTTTTGAGATTACAGGTTTATTTCTTCTTCAGGCTAATGGAAAAATGCTGTTGTAAGTAAACAGTGTTCTAAGAAAAAAAATAAGACAGACTAATTTGAGCAGTTTGGTTTTCCTTTGACCTTTTCTATCATGTTTAAGGGATACTGATAAGGAAATTAAAAGGAAGTTTAAACTTGTTATCATTGCTCTCTTCTTCCCAAAACATGCAAGTCAGTGTTTTGGGAAGATAGCTCAAAAAGCTATCCTTTTATGAGGATGAAATTTTGGTGGGAAGAAATGGTTTTCTTTTGGTCATCTTGGATAAGCCTTATTATATCACCAAACAAAATTTTCATAAGGTCTACAGTTATATGACAATACTATATGCTACCAATTTCCATTGTCAATAATTCAGACATATGAGATTAAATCTTTTACTTTTTTTGTTCCCATCATGGATTCCTCTATCCTAAAGCACAATATCGAATAAGCGTAAAAATTCTCTTTTTAGTGGATTTTACTGTCCTTGATATCTTGCAGAGGTAAGGATCTCTTCATAGGAATGCTAGCATGTGTGGATTGTCCTGTTTCTTCTCTGAGATAACTAAAAGCCCTGAAGTAAAGATAATCAGGAGCTCAGCTCGGGACTATGTACCTCTGAAAGCATTATTAGTTAAGAATCATAACAGCATTAGTTAAGCATAAGTAAGTTATGCATCATAACATGTTCACATGGACTGTGAGTTGTTCAGAGCATAAGAAACAAGCTTATACATGGCCAGGATATACTACTATAAAGAATATATTTAACATTCACTTTAGTAGAACAGATAAAATTTTTTATTCATCAGTCTTATTTTCTAATGATATACAGGTTGCTTGTATAATAAAATTCCAAAGATTGTTTCACTTTCCCTCAGCTGTGAGGTATTTTGAAAGGAAAAATAGTTTTAAAAAAGGTTGGAATTTGGAATATTTTTAAATGTTAGAAATGGAACTTCTTTAAAAGAAGAAAAGAACAAAAATTAACTCTTTCTCCAGCATTGTAAAATTCTGACTGGCTGTAATCACTGTAATTTAAAATAAAAATACTGTAAGCCTGTAATGCACTGTGACAGATTATCATGAAGACATAGTGGTACTGATGTTGCAATCAGGAGCTGACAGTTGAGCTTCATTTAAGCAAATATATATACATAACAAAAAAGAGAATCATCTTTCTATGAGCAAAAATGGATGCTAAGATTTGGTTTTAGTATGATTTCTTTGTTTCTGTAATTCTGCCATGACTTCTGTCAAAAAAATTATAGATGCAAGAAGAGAAAAAAATATCTTTTCATTTACTCTTATGATCTCTGTTGCTTGTCATCCAATTATTGATGCTAAATAAGTGTCAATCAAAAATTTAGAGATATTAATTAAATAAAACCTTATGTATTTAACCTTCAGAAAATATCTAATGTCTAAGTAATAAAAGCTTTTTTGTTATTTTGGGTGAATAAAACCTTTTAAAAAGTTTATTTTTCAAATAACCTTTGGAGTAATAAAAATAAATGTGCTTATGAGGTAACATGCTATTTAAACCTTTCCTTACAGTTGATTGATATAATAAGAGAAATCCTTTATCCTTGATACTTCATAAGAGTCTTTGTTGTAGTGATGGAGAATGACTGATAAACCCAATTTTTCCCATTTGAAAATGAGTCTGACAAACACACCTCAAAAAATAAACAGCAATTTGAACCTATTTTTATTTTTTAAAAGTACCTTTAATAGATAGTTTCCTTTATGTTCTTGCATTTCTTTCATTTTGTGCACTTCTGGAATACTACCAGTAAGACAAATATTGTGGACTAAATTGTAACTGAATAGAATTAAATTTTGTAAGAGATTGGGTGTGGGGGATTGTTTTCTAAGACCATAGTACTCCAGATATGTTGACACACTGTAGTGTAATTAATTTCCCAACAGCTGTTTTAGCCACTTCCGTTTTGAAGGAGATACAGAAAAAAGGTAAATATCTTGGGTTTGTTACATCTCTTTAATATTCTGTGCACAAAGTGCCAGAAGTCGAGACAACCATAGGCTGAAATGCAAAGAGGTCCAGCTGATTATGGAGATGTTCTAATTAAATACATACTCTGAGTACAATCAATTTTCTGATTATCATTTCAGGCATGCTACAGATGATTTTCTTATATACTTTTCAGTATTCGGGGTTTGGTTATTCTGGTTCTGCTTTTTGGAGGGGCAGGGTATGTTCTCCCTACTGTCAGGTTGCAAAAGAATAACTGTTAACATCAGTCTGGAAGGTCTAAACACTGCAGGCTGAGTCCGGAAGAGCCAGAAAAAATCCTCTGAAAGAAAAGAGGAAGGTCTCCTTTGCAGCAGATGTGCTGCAGTGGGCAAAAATAATCCCGGCCACCATGGTCCAGTGGGGTTCCTGCAGGGCATGTGTTTTTCCCCACCAAAGTGCAGTCACACCAATTAACTAAAACAGACAGCTATGTGTTACTGAGACTAAAGGCTGTTTTGCAGCTCACCACTGTGTTATTCTGTAAATCCATGGTTCTCTGTGAAGCAGAAGCCCACTGCAGGGACTTGCCAGTGGTTCATGAATCTACATGCTGGGAAGAAGAAAACAAGGAGAAGGTGGCAGAGGGTACACGATGATACAAGGTGGGGCTACACAGGCTGGCCCCTGCAGCAAGGCTGTATGGAAACTGGCTTATCTTGCAGAAAGACAGCTACTAGGATGGAGGACAACAACACGGGGGTTACACAATGATATACACCCTCCTATTTAAGCAGGAGGAACTTACTATAAATCTCACACCCAAAATCTACTGCAGTTTTGAAAATGAGATGCAGAGAAAGCCAGAAGGGGGTTTCTGTACAGTGTGCCGACCTGTGCTGCACACTAGACACTTCATTAAGAGCCAGACGAGAATGACTCAGGGAAGATAATATTTCAAAATGGTTAAACTGATTTCTGAATGTTTAGCTAGCCAGTCACATAATCCACAGGTGACAGCCCTGTATATAAATCTGTATTGGTAATCAGAATACCTAAACATGAAAGCATTTAAGATGAAAATTTAGCAAGAAAGCCAAACAGAAAAAAGAATACATTATTTTCCAAGGTGTCTGGTTTGCAATTAAAATGAAACAGACCTGGCTGCTAGAACACATCACACATATTGTAGTTCCACTTACTGGACAGCAAAAATTAGAACTGGGTAAAGTACTCCCTTTAGTTTATAGTCTTTTCTTCCTAAGTGGGATTTTTCTGTTGCTGAAAAACCCACATCATACTGAAAAGCACTCATCCAGTGAGTGGGTTAGTGTCCACAGTAAGACCTTATTAGTATTCTGGCCCTGTAAACATTGATGGCTGATGACAGCAATCCCTTAGTGTAAGCTGCTTTATAGACTTGTACAATATTATTGACGTTAGTAAGGGAACAAGAAGCAGGTGGATATACCATCTGTCATTGCTACCTAAGTGATAATTTACAGAAAAAAATTAGAATAGTTTGGTTCAATACAAAGGAAAGAAACTGTAAATTTGGGAGGAAAAAAATGCTAATACACAACTGTGTTCTCTCTTGGTTTCTCTTTGTGTTAGTTTGTAAGAGCAAAGATAGAAGTTGCATGCTTGATGAATATGAAGGAAGAAAGATGAAAAATATATAGACAATTTAGGTATTATTTCAGGATTAGGATCCAAAAGACAAAGACTGATTACACACTGAGGAGAACAGGCTTGACACCTGGTTATACATACTGACCTTCTATGCCCAGATTTCCTTGTGAAGGAAAGTAAGGAAGGATGATGGAGCAGAAAATATGTTGTCTAAAGTCTTCAGCTTTGATATCTTGGGAAACAGAACCATGGGGAGCACTAGAAAGAATAGCTACTGTTTTTTCCACAGAGACATACTGACAAAATACTTTAACTTACTTAGTTTTCTCTCTCATTTTAAATTTAAAGACATTGAGCCAAATTTTCAATATATCAACATTATTATATCCATTACGTAAGCTACAGGTCTGGCTCCTCCTATGCAGTATGTCTCCCTGTAAAATCGGTGATAAGTACTTTTTACTCCTAAAAGCTTATTACTCTTCCCAAAGCCAAATGAAAAATTAAATTTAACCATATTCATGCTTGTTCCATGTCTGATTTCTTAAAAGCAAGAAACTTTTTTTTTCTTTTCCAAAATTCATTAATATTTGATTAAAAAAAAAAGTGAAAAGAGCTGGAAGCAAACAAAATGTAATGGTGTGTCAGTAATGGTAGAATAAAGATGCAACGTGTGCCAGTAAATGTTAGGATGGGGGGATCTAACGTTATTTAAATCCAGAATATGTTTGGCTTTAAGGAAAATCTTTCATTTTAGTGTGCTCTCTTTTTCTTCATGCACAAGCAAGTTGTGAAATCTTTGAAGATTTTGTATGTATAATGACCACATTAGTGGAGTCCAGTTTCAGCTCTGGTGGCAGTTGTTAATTGTAACAAGTGCATATGCCAGTGAGAAAAAGATAGTAAACGTACAATTTGTACGGCTAGTCAATGCGGCAAGAATTCTGAAACTCAGTTATTGATCATAAATTTTTTGTAAGACTGTTTATATAGGCAAACCATGAACTGCATCATTTTTGAGGAGATTACCAATTCTTTTAATTCTGCCCATATTCTAACAATATTTTTTTCCTAATAATTCGAAATTAAGCCTAACGTCCAGGAGAAGCAATGAATCTCCAGTTGCATGTTACTATTTGTTGGCATTGCCTCTTTTTACCTTTCCATTTCATCTACCATTTCTACACTTCTGGGAGTGAAGATGAAAGCTCATATAGAGGGTAGAGCAAATGATAAAAGAAAACGTGAGAGAGAGTGGTGGAATTTCTGAGCTACTCCTTTAATGAAGATGCTGAATTCTACATCGTTAGAGTGCATCTCGGAAGGATTCTCAGATAGCACCCAGAATTCACTGAGCTGTTCTTTTCAGTTAAGATTTTTCTGCTACTGAAGAGATGTGCAGCTCCTGCTGCCTCAAAGGCACCTGTACTGGTCATTGACTGGCAAGTATGTGCAGGATGCCATTTGCCTTTCCTTACATTCTTGAGGTTTTGGCATCTTAACAGACTGCTTATTGTGGTTTATAATCAAAACCAGGTGCAATTCTGAAATAGAGTGTGGGAATTAATAGCAGGTCAGCAAGCCTGTCTGGCTCTGACATTGATCTTAGCACAATTTGTTTGTACCCATGAGAAACTTAGTATCAACANCGTGTCTATCCCAATAGCGACAATAGAGAAACTTATCTTCCAATAGTTGAGCTTTGAACGGTATGAAGAGGCAGTTCAGTTTTCTAAAATTATTACCTTGAATTGTTATAAACATGCAATTGGCTCTTTACAAAAAATTAGATAAAATATATCAGGTATTATAATCCCGTACCAAATTTCTGTGCCACGTAAGTCTTGTGCATAACTCTACAGGAAGCAAAGCTTTTAACACTACTCAATACACAGGTTTTTATCTTACCATTCAAAGTTTGTCTCAAACAGCTTTACTTCCTAGGTTTATCTGCAGTGCAGTCATAAAAACAAAACACAACAACAAACCACCAGAAACCTGCTTCCTTTCATCTCTGAAGCACAGAATATATATTTTCCTAAAAAAGTTAATAGTGTTTCCTAGAGGAATGTTCCTTCCAGTTACTTCTTCTATAAAAAGATTGTGACACAGCCAAAAGAGCTGTTGTGCTTATCTTTTCATATCATGCTAGGGATTTAAGTGGTGTAACTGAGCAGAGACAATGATGATGAAAATGAATTCTGGAAATAAATATGTTGTATGGAAAACTTTCCCCGCCACCCCAAAATTTTTAATGGAAATCTGGAAAAGTGTATTCTGAATAGTGGATTTGTATTCAAAAACTATCATATATCTCCAGAATACAAATTATATTGTCAAAATATGCAGTGACCTATAGGATAAAGGAGGCTATGAATAGATGAAAGCTACTGAAACATGGCAAGTGGAAATGATAGGAAATGATACATGCAATGTAAATGTTTGTGTGTCGTAGAAAACACAGAGCCCTCTAATAGCACACAGGGTTACCCTTGAAAACAATCAAGCACAGAAGAAAAGGGGATCACCCTTTTATTTTTATTTGTACAACGTATAATGAAAGTTGGTTTTATTTAACAATAGAAAGAGCTGTGTAGGAAATATGATTCATTTTTAAGGAAAAGGATGTTCTAACTATTAGCTGTGACTTTCTATCAGGAGGGAATTTTCTGGTGGATATCATGCAGCTTCCATTTTGTCACAGAGACTAAGCTGCTAGTGAAGAATGAACTGCTGCTTCATTCCATGAATACAGAAGGAAAACGGAACGTTAGTAAGTGGTCAAATGAAGTTTAAATAGAAAAAGTGCTGGATTATGGAGCTTAGAGCAGGTCAACCCTGGATGCACATACAGACTGGGGAAAAAGCAGCTGGAGAGCAGCACCACAGGAAGGAACCTGGGCAAGTTGAATGTGAACCAGCAGAGCCCTGGCAGCCAGGAAGCCCACACGTGTCCTGAAGGGCATCAGGCACACCATCGTCAGCTGGGCAAGGGAGGGGATTGTCCTGCCCTGCTGTGCACTGGGGCTGCCTCACCTCGAGTGCTGGGGGTACTTCTGGCTGCCACAACATAAAAAGGATTTAAAACTATTAGAGAATTTCCAAAGGAGGGTCACAAAGATGGTGAAGGGCCCTGAGGGGAAGCCGTATGAGGAATGGCTGAGGTCACTTGGTCTGTTCAGCCTGGAGAAGAGGAGACTGAGGGGAGACCTCATTGCAGTTACAGCTTCCTCATGTGGGGAGGAGGAGGGGCAGGCACTGATCTCTCTGCTGACCAGTGGCAGGACTTGAGGAAATGTCCTGAAGTTGTGTCAGAGGAGGTTTAGGTTGGATAGTAGGGAAAGATTCTTCACCCAAAGGGTGGTTGGGCACTGGAACTCATCTTTTTCTAGTAAAGGCCATTAAAAAATTGTAATGGAAAATATTTTTTTTTTTCAATAGGATGTCCGAATATTTGTAAGGATGTCTTGGAAGTGTGCAACAATTGCCTGAGAGCTGCTGGGCTAGTAACTGAAAAAATTAGTTTTTCAGTGTCAGCAAGGATTTTCTATTCTTTTATCTAACTTGTCTGTATTTGCAGATGGTTCTTTTTCCTGAATCTGTTACAGCTTTCACAGGGTGTTTGTTACTGAGTTTTGTTCACTATTCTAATGAAGCCTTCATCCTGTTACTTTATCACTTTGCACTTTCATCACATTTTCTTACAACTGCACAACAGAACTTCTCCTTCTGTGGAGTAAGCAGGCTTTCTGAGAGGATACATCTTAAATATGAACCTTATTAAAACTTCATTATTAGATACTGTTATAATAATACTCAAATGCTTAATTGTCTGTTGTAATAATTCTTTTGCTAAACGTAACTAAGCCTTAGTTTTATTCATTATTTGTACATTTAAAATGATTTTGATTCAGCTCTGTGCTTGAAGTGGATATCCATAATTGGAGTGTTACTGAACCACATTTATTAGAATTGTCTAGATCTGTCAAAAATGTTGACTTTCTTTCTCTGAAAATTTACTATCTACTCTACTGCTGAGAGCCTGTAAATTGTACTTCTGGATTAGGATAACATGGAAGCAAACACACGTAGAAAATGCAAATCTACTAACAGAGCAGACAACACACTATTTCACAGTGGGAAAATTACACCAGGGAAATACACTGAAAATAAAGACAACAAGAAAAGAACATACATGAGCTGAGGAAATATATATATGCAGTTGGAGATACATTAATTTTTTTGTGATATATAGCATATGTTTTATTATTAATATAATAATTACTTTATAGGTTTATTAAATTTTCTTTGCATAAAATTAGTTAACCTCCCATCTCCTTGATGGTACCTTTCTCATCATGCTTTCACATGTACATATAGGGAAGCATAATTTAAACAAATACAATAAATATCTACTTAAAGCGCTTCAATGTCATCTTGTCATATAAATTTTAGTGGGTCTTGGCGTGGAATTGCATCATAATATCAAGATACTAAATGGGAAGGACTGCACTTAACAATAAATACATAGCTTTTATCTTCTGTTACTGCTATTATCTGTGTAGAGAGTATTTTTCTGTTCAATTCCATAATAAGAGCAAGAAAAAAGAGTGAATGCTACTAAAATATTTTTACTTACTCATGACACTGCACTAGTTGAAAAATCATTTACAATTCATAGTTAATATTATACTATATTTTTAGTAAAAACCAACAAGTTGAGATATAGCTTGCATTCTGCACTTTCCTCACCACAAATTAAGCTCATATATCCCTAATACCCATGCAGAAAATGATGGACAATAGAGCAACAAGTGGCCAAATACTTAATCTGGAAATTTAAATAAACTGAGAAAGTTTTTTTCCATAAATATTCCAATCACTCATTGCATAAAATTATTCAGAATTACTGTGGACATTACAAGCTGTTTTTCACAAGCTCTAACAGCCTTGAAGATGATGCTTTAAAATTAAAGCCTGTCTGAATAAGGCCAGACTACTTGAGTTAGCACTTTTATTCAAATAGAAAAAAACTTCATATATATTTCTTTTTCCCTGCAGTTAACATAAATTAAGAACAAAACAAGTGAAAAATTACCTTCTAGGAGACCACCTTTTCTCTCTATTTATTCACATCTTCCATTTTCTCTAGGACTGCCCAATCGAATCAGAAACATAATTTTATTTGTCTGCACCAATACTACAGAACAACAATGGCAGAATTTTTTGAGTTATTCTTTTCTGCCTGTTCTCTTTGCAGGTAATGTCTGTGCTGTGCCTGTAGCTGATAACAGATGAACCATGGAAAGACTTGTACAGCATTGAAACACCAGTCTATTCCATTTTAAGACAGAAACAGGCATGTAATACACTGAAGCTAGGCTACTAAGTAGTGATAGTGATCTTGATGAAAATTCTGCTATGTGGTCTCTGAAACCTCCTAAAACTGGGGTTATTATCTCTTCTGAAAACAAAAAAAGGTATGAAAATAACAGTATAGTGTGAAAATCTGAAGAACAATTTTAGCATGTCTTTTAGTAGGAGCATCTATAGGTACAAAAATGAAATAACTGATTTAATACTCCTTATTTCATACCCTGCTCCAAATTAAACTGAGAGAATACTGTTAACATCATATTTAGAATGCTTCAACATTAGGTAAATTTTTGATCTATAAAATACTGTAGCCCAAATTCTTCCCTGACAAAATATTCTTAAATTTAGTGAAGGTGTTGTTTATTAGCACAGCTGTGATTTATAGGTTAGGAAACAAACAAAAAGGAGGAATAGGGCCAGTTCTCCAACTCTTCTGTGATAGACTAGCTCAAAGATGTCCCTTTCCTTCCTATATTAGAAAAAGTAGGGGCAAAATTCTTTCTCCAAAAGAGGAGGGAACAGATTGTGACTTGGGTCCATGCAGCTTGACCAACAGCAATCTACAGTCTCTGACAAGTACCACAAGAAACAGAGGAGAGCTGGTGTCAAACAAGCACCTCTGGACACCAAGCAGAGGATGTCACAGAAATTTGTCCACTGCAAGCAATGTCAAGATGGCCCTATATCTGAAAGTAAAGCTTAAAAGTAATTATTCAGAAGTGATAGTAGCCAACACAGAAAAAAACCTCATTGATTCTGAGGTGGAGTACAACAGCAAAATATATATTTTCTAAGACAGTTTAATTCCGTTGTATCTTCAGGTCTTCCATCCAGTTTGCTCTGTCTTCAGACATTTGGTGTCAGTGAATTAGCTGACATATGAGTCAAACTCCTGTACAGATAATAGGCAATCTGACACCCAGGGAAATGAAACTCATTATCTGATTCTGTATCAGAGCTTTATGACACAGGAGAATTGTGATTTTCAAAAGATTCCATACTGAAGAAAAATGTACTGCTCAAAATTTCAGTACTCTCTTTGGACTTGAGGCTACCAGTAAAACAACAAAAGAGAAAAAGTCACTTATTTCCTCATTCTTTTGCAAATGGTACACTTTGAAGCATTAACCTAATTAATTTAAATCAGATTTCCTTTTTTAGTTCCATATTTGTGATGGAAACATGAAAACACAAGCTATTTTTTTCAGCTTATAAATGTTTGTAACTGCAGATGTTTCACAGATGGCTCCCATTCAGATGCTCTGGGAACACCTATTACCCAGCTGGTAGGCAGCAATGCAGCAAATAAAGGCAACTTACAAGGACTTTGGCAGTTAGCAAGGACACCTGTTTGCTTTCATGGTGTTCTTTCTTCATACCTTTATTTTTCTTCTTTTCTGGCTGGGGTTTTACATCATGATAGATTTTTTTATGAGCTACTGGAAATCTCCCCATTTTTTCAATATTTCCTTTGGACATGTCTTTTTCTGTCAATTTCCAGTGTTTTATTTGAGTTTCTTTTTCCTTTTACCCTCTGTTTCATGGTAATTTTTAGGGTTTTTCCCAAGTTTTGGTATTTTATCACATTTTTTTTATCAACAATCGGGGAGGGGGGGTCTCCTCCCTTTAGCTGGTCTTGGAGGGAATTTTTTGTGGCTCTGGGAAATTTCTCTTGGATGGTGTTGCATCATTTTTGCTATATCTTTCATGACTGAGAGGTGGTACAGGAAACAGACCAAAAAAGACAAAACAAAAAACAGGGAACATTTGTAGCGAGCTTTAATTACATGTAAAATTAATTTCTAATCTTTCCTGGTTCAAGCCAGTGTTAATTTTTGCAGTGTCCCATGACCTGACCCTCTCCCTGGAGGTCCGATGGCTAGCTCAGGGACCCCAGAGAGATGAGTGGTCAGGAACAGAGGTAAATGAAGAAAAGTGCTCTTCCCCCTCAGGATGCATTTCATAGGTATTTATTGGAGCGTATCCAGGAGGAAAAAGAGACCCCACAGAGGGGTCTTTTGAAACCTGCGGGAGGAAGGGGAGGGAAAAGGATACAACCAATGAGGTATAACTGACGTAGGGAGACAGGGGCAGGATTCTCAGGTGAGGTGTAGGATTTCCAGGGGTAAAACCACTGGGACATGTCATAACTTGTGCAAATAGAACAACACCCAGTGTGATATATATTAATAAGCTAACTGCATTAGTACAGTGCAACAGTCCAGGAGGGGATATGACTAGGACATGCAGGTTAACATATAGGTTAGCATATAGCACCTCACATCATTACCTGATGATGGGGGAAGGGTTCTCTTTCAAGGGACATAGCATGACAGAGGAAGAGATCAGGTATTATTGTCTCTGTGTGAATTGTTTGTATCTTTCTTGTACCCTCTGTCCTTAGTATTGTTGTTGCTACTCTTCATTTTCTTACCTCATTGTTCTTATCTTGACTAGAGATCTTTACATTTTGCGCCTCCAATTCTCGTTTCCGTCCCACCACAGAGAGAGCGTGAGTGGGGGACAGAATGAACAGCAGCATGGTTTGGAGAGTCTCAGTGGAAAAACTAAACTGGGGAGTAACATTCCTAAGCCATGACATAACCGTAATGGATTCTGAACATCACTCGGCTGCCTTTGCAGCTTGGGTGATTTTAAAAGCTGCTGTAATTTGACATGATGCTTAGTTTACTTACTGCTGGCTTTTTTTTACCGTAACTATTTAATCCTAATATCAATAATAGTAAGAAATAGGGATCTGTCATTTTAGTAAAATGAATGTTGGGGTTTATATATTTTAAGGAGGAATCTAGTTTCTGCTGAGAAGTAACTGTAACAATGTCATTTTAGGATGGTGCAGTTAGTTTTCAGCCAATCTCCTTATCAGATTTGTGTTTTACTTAGTTATTTTGCTCTTTCTCTCCTAATCTCTTCAACAATCAATCCTGTAAATAAATTTGAGATTAAGAAATTCCATGAGGAAATGCATGAGATAAAAAGTAATTCTCTACATTTCACCACTTATTTCTTTTGCTTCTTCTTCATTCCTGAAAGACAAAGCTAAATTCTCCTGATTGCAATGCTTTAATCCTCTGAGGCTGTAAGCATCACTGCCATTATGTTTTCATGGATGTTATTATCCATAATCCATGGTATTTATTTATCAGGCATGTTATATTCATTATCTTGATGAGATCAGACATGGAAGCAGGTCTCTCCTTGTCTCAAACACTTCCTGAACTTATCAGAAGTTTTCATAGTCCAGATGGTAAATGCATGTGATGCTGCTCCTTATGTCTACCAACACAGGCTGTAATCTTCTGGCAACCACTGCTCAAAATGAGACACAATCTAAGAAAGGCATGGAGTCCTGCTCCTGCAATACTGAAAACTCAGTGCTGTAGAGAGAAAATACTACCTGTGATACTATTATTTAAAAAAAAAAAAAAAAAAAAGGCACTGGTGTATCTGAGGACAAAATCAGCTTGATTTGTGAAAGACAACAGATAATGGGAAGATTATGGGGGTAAAGGTCCAAAGCTGAAACTTGGCCTTTCAAGCAGAAGATAACTGCAAACAGTAGGGGCTGGTTGTAAATTTTTATGACATCCAAACTAATCTAAAATGGCTGCATTGGGTTTTCATGGCAAGATTTTGGTGGCAGGGTGGATGCAGTGGTGACTTCTGTAAGAAGCCAGAAATTGCCCCCATGTCTGAGGGAGCCAATGCCAGCTGACTCCAAAACAGCATTGCTGCAGGGCGAGGCTGAACTACTCAGCACTGATGGTAGCACCCATAGGATGAAAAATTTAGGAAGAGGAAGGAAAATCTGCTCTACAAAAGCTGCTGGATGGAGGAGTGAGAACCTGTGAGAGGAACAGCTCTGCAGACACCAAGGTCAGTGGAGAAGAAGGGGCAGAAGGTGCTCCAGGAGTCGAGGCAGAGATTCCCCTGCAGCCTTTGGTGCAGACCATGGTGAAGCAGCTGTCCCCCTGCAGCCCATGGTGAACCACGGGGGAGCAGAGATCCACCTGCAGCTGATGAAGGACCGCACACTAGATCAGGTGGATGTCCAAAGGAGACTGAGACTCCGTGGAAGGCCTGCACTGAAGAAGCCTGTTCCTGAAGGACTATACCACATGAAATGGACCCATGCTGAGGCAGCTGTGAAGCACTGCAACCGTGGGAAGGACTCACACTGGAGAAGTTCGTAGACTTTATCCTGTGGGAGGAATCCACATTGGAACAGAGGGACAGTGTGAAGAGTCCTTCCCCTGGGGAGGAAGGAGCAGTATGTGATGAACAGACCACAGTGCTCATTCTACATCCCCAGCACTGCTGCAGGGTTAGGTAGAAAAACAAGGAGTGAAGTTTAAAGCTAGGAAGAAGGCAGGGGTGGAGGAAGGGCATTTTTAGGGTTTGGCTTTATTTTTCATTACCTAGCTCTGATTTGCTTGATAGTAAATTGCATTGGTTTCACGAAATTGAGTCTGTTTTGCCCATGGCAGTAACTGGTGACTGATCTCTCCCTGTCCTTATCTCCCCTCATGACAAAAACCTTTCGTTATATTTTCTTTCCCCTGTCCCACTGAGAAGAGGAATAAATGAACAGCTTTGGTGGGTGCCAGGTATCCAGCCAGGATGAATCCACCATAAACACTTTGAAAGAAAGTATATCTGATCATTGGGGAATGTAGAATCCTCAAAAAATTACTTAAATTTAACAAATGCCTCTGAAAATTAATATATTCAAGCCTATTACAATTAAATTCTAAAAGCCAATGCTTGTTCGCTTGCAGGAGCTATATGTTTGCCTTTCAGCTCTACTTTATCTCTATATGTTCAAGACCAAGGAAGAATAAGCGAGAAAGCCTCTGTAAGATTGTGAAATATGTGCCCATTGCCTGAATGCAAGGTTTACAAACAAAGTCGTGTCACTATCCTACAGACACCGTGCTGACAATGCAGGACACAATTAAGACTGAACTCTGCAGCTGCAAAGATTGTAAATCAGGGAGAGATCACTACCTTTTATAAACAATATGTACTCTGAAATATATGTCACTGTAAAAGGAAGCTTTATGAAGAAAGTTAAAAGTTTTGGGACTCTGATATTGCATCGCTAGCTGAAAGATTTAAAAGTTTTAGGTATTCTTTATTTATGTTTTCTCACTGTGCTTTCTTTGTTCCATGCCACATTAACCACATTAGTGTCTTTCTAAAAGTAATGCACATACACTTCAGGTATCAGAACGTCTGGAAAATATGCTTTTTTTTTGGAAAGACAAAGAAATAAAAAGAGGTTTTGAACTGAGAAATTATTCAAAGCATTTTCTTTTTACTTCGAAACTATTTATTTAGTTTTTAGTCTGTAGTTCAAGGATATTGAAGCAAATGAAGCAAAGATCTGCCAATGTCTCCTGCAAAATAGAAAATTAATCAAGAGAAAATATTCTGTATCTAAAATTCCCTCATGTATTAAAATTTCAGATGTTTGATTTCTGCGTTAGTGGTTTACACTATTATATTTCAATTTCAATTAATTTGACCTATTCTATAAAAAATAAAATAAAATCCTAATGGGGACTATTTTTTATCGGTTTAAAAACATACATCTTTTTAAGGCGATAGCCTAAAGTCCACTTTTCATATAATTTAAAATACTTCTAAATATTTTAATTTCTATTAGAATTCAAAAGTTCACAAAAAGATTATTATTTTGGAGGTCCACGATTACATGGTATTTCACAGAATTTCCAAGTACTTTTCACAATTCTAACTCCAACACGTTATGACAGAATTCAGACCTTAAAATACTGCAGTTTCATTTTGCTCTAAAAATTATAAGGGACAACTGATACTTAGCACCTACGGAAACAGTGTTTTAGCTTAATTCTATGTAGTTCAGTGCAGTACTGAAACCATGTCAGTCTGGAAAAACTCACTGAGAAAAAAAGAATTTGGAAGGGAACAATCTTGTTTTAAAAATTTCTTCATAGACTGAGTTTGATGAAAGCGGGAATATTATTTATTATATTTACACTGCAAATGACATAATTTTTAGTCTATCATCAGCAGTAGGTCCTAAGTAATAGTAGACTCCATAGAGCTTTCTGAACTTGAAATATTAGCCAAGAAATGATGGAGTAAGTTTTAATAGTATTTGCAAATTTAAGGTAAAAAATAAAATAAAATAAAATAATAAATGAAACAGTTTGAGGAATGGCTTCAGAAAGTGTGAGAGACTGAACTGCCATGATCAGTGGAGAAGCTCTGATNTGGGTTTCTTCCCCCACACCCAGTGGATCAAGAACCTTACTTTGACCAACAGATGACTAAATTGTAACTGTCAAGTCTTGTTGTGAGCTTTACGGGTGGTGATAAGTTTTTTCTCTTCTCTCTCTTTCTTTCTTTCTTTTCCCTTATACAATTTCGTTATGTAATATTTTTATGCTTTAATATTGCTCTTTTTCTGCAGTCAGTAATAACTAAAATGGCTACATATCTGCTTCCCTTTGTAATGAAATTTTTGTAAAAGAAACTGTATATAACTATTTTTTTCTGAAAGAAGTAATACCTAGAAAAGTACAAAGTAAGCCAGAGTAAGAAAAGGTTGATTAATTGGTTCCTGTAAACACCTGTTCAAATTTTTTTTACTTGGTGAAATTGTAATCATTCATTAAAATTCAGTTGTAAGGTTGCTGTAATTCAAAAAACCACTCTTCTGTTTCAGTCTTTATCTTCATTATGTATTACGAAGTTCAACTTCCAACTGGTGCAATTTAACTTTGAGTAGACAGCAAGCATACTTTGACTCTTTTCCAGTGGTAATGAAAGTATATCCTCCATAATAAGAGTTCATAATTGTACAGTGTGAAAAATGCCTTCCAGCTACTGTGGTATTGTGGTAAGCTGTGCTTGTGTGGTATTGTGCCTTGTATTGAAATGACACATGATGATCATCTGTCACCTGAGAAAAGGGAGACCTGAGTTATCCCTGGGGATTTTTTTTTAAACTTTTTTTTTTATTTCTGTAGTTTTTTGTTGCGGATTTTTTGTTGTGGTTTTTTTGTTTTCAATGTAATGTAGATCTGTTTGAAATAAGGATCTATATTTTCCAAGCTTAACTGGAAACACACATCAAAGCAGGAATTGTTTGAACTTTCTAGGAAACTGTATAATAATTGTATACATGTGTGTTTCATTCTAGAAGTCTTTTAAAAAGCCTTGGCTGCACGGCTACTGGATGGAAGAAATATTACTCAATTGAATATGGCAACATGAGAAAAAATTTTGGTTTACCTAGTATAAATTTCCTAAGATTTCTTTCCATTTTTGCTCAATTGTGATGAAAAATATCTTCTTGTTTCTGGTAGATCATTCACTAGATATATGGAGAGCTAAAATCCAGAGCTGCACAGGGAAAGATCAGTGTCCGCTACTTTGCCAATACCCAGCCAACAGTAATTAGGTCATAATCCTGTATGATCAGAGGGATAATATAGTTCCTAGAAAAATGCTATTAAGGATTTGGAGACTAAAATATATATTCTTCTGAAATATATTCTTAAAGACTCATGTTAATGAAAGGATAGAATAAAAGTAGGTTTAGTAGAAAATACCACATTTCAGTATGTTTACCAAGAAAGTGAAGTATATTAGAGACTTGGTTTAGAAATAACTCAGTTCTAATGTCAGGAACTACTCAGTTCACTACTATAACGTTTGAGATGCAGCCAAGGTAGTATGATTTTTTTCCTGGAAACCTCTCTTTATCTCTGAGATAAGAAATGCACATCACACCCAGGCATTCTAGCCTCCTGGAAATTTCTCCTAAAGACCTCTGAGTGAAAAATGAAGATGTAACAGAGGAATATACTTGTGCAGGACTAAGATTCAGAATTCAGCTTAAAGACTTTGTAGATAAGTCTAGGAAACACAGATTAAAAACATAATGAAGTAAGCCTATTTTTTTAATTTGAGACTTTATGAATACCCTGTAAATACGATGGACAACTAGGCCTCAGTTTCTGCTTTAGAAAGTGGCAGGGAATTATAAAATTACAAAATTTTTCTCATCACATTTTCAGAAGCAATACCAAAACAAGTGTTTTTCTGTTTCCTGATGATTGGCAGTTTGACATTCTGTTAAACCCAGCAGATGTCAGGTATTGGTTCTCTCTTCAGAAAGCATTTCAGCACTGGTCATAAAAATTATGACTCTTGGAATGTAATAGGAAGAGTCTAACATAACAGCTTTGTGATATAAAAATATTGCTTTTTGTGCCACTCTAGTTTTTGAGGTGTCTAGGGTCTGATTGCATAAGCAGAAGCAATTTTTCCAGACAGTAGAGAGAGCACCTTACAGAAACATTTCTTTCCACTGTCTTTTTCAGGGGAGACTGTTCTTCTTCCAATTCCTTTTTGCTTCATTCCTGCATTCCCAAATACGTCTATCGTATCTGATTGCTCTTTCTGACTTGAAAATACGTGAACACTTCAGAAGGGCACAAATGCCATGATGGACCAGAAAATGAGTCATGATTCCACAATTAACTAAGTCCAGAACTACTTGCTGTATAGATTCTTATATAACATATTCTTCAATTTTTCCATTTTAAAAATATACCTTGAAAAACATAGTATTGTAGAATAATAGACTGGTCTGAATTAGAAGGAAATCATAAAGGTCATGCTCCTACTGTGGGCAGGGTCACATGCCACTGATCCAAGTTGCTCAGAGCCCCATCCAAGCTGGCCTTGAACACTTCCAGGGATGAGGCATCCACAACTTCTCTGTGCAATCTCTTCCAATGTCTCACAGTAAAAAGCTTCTTCCTAATATATAATATAAACCTATCCTTCATCAGTTTATTAAGCCATTCCCACCTGCATGTCCTTTTAAAAAGTCCCTCTCCAACTTTCCTGTAGGCCTTCTTTAGGCTGGGAAGATGCTATAAGGTCTTGCTGGAGCCTTCACTTCTCCAGGCTGAATCAGTGTGTCTTTGTAGATGTGCTCCAGCCCCCAGGAAAGCACTCATAACATGGAGGTTAGTATTTGTTCCTTGATTCTTGTTTGAACTTACTATGTTCATCAACAACTTGTTGGCTCTTCCATCAATAATAATCTCTCTTTACTACTAGGACTCTTTGTCAATAGAAGAGTAATGCACACAGACAACCTCTTTCACCACAATTAACTGACTGCAACCCAAGCCACTGAACACTTAGTTATTTTCTTTAAAGTAGAATAAATCTGAGAGAAAGCGAGAGATCTCAGTCCTCTCCTTCCCATTTTCTAGCTAAAGATGCAAGAGCACACTGATCAGTAATGGTGTAAATTAAGGGACTTGATTATTTAATATGTTTGAAGCTAGTATAATTTTTATTTGAAAAAAGGTGTTGAACTTGTAATAATGTAACTCTAGACCTGAAGCAACTGCAGTAAATCATTGTATCTACATTTACTGTGATGGAATTACAATGATTTACTATCACTTGAACATCCATCTCTGACAACTCTGGTACCAAGAGCATTTGATTCGTACAAAAGAAAATTTGTAAAGCTGAAGTTCATGCATATATATAGTTCTAATGTTATGCACATTGCTGATCAGGATGCCTAAGAAAGGAAATGTATAAGCTTAATATAAAAACCTTAAATTAAATATCTGAAGTATTGAAGTTGTGGTTTGAAATAAAGGATTTTTATCATGTGAATCAATCCATCAATCCAAACTGCCAGAGATAAAGCTGGAGAATTTTTTAGGTAGATATAATTGATTATTTAGAAACCATCTGAGAGATACTTTTCAAATTAATATGTCTGTATCTGTTGACATCTCTTTTTTACAGAATCATATAATATGCTGTGGTGGTTTGAGCCTGGGTTGATGGACAGTCGTTTAGACCAATAACGCTTCTTGAAATCTACATATTTAAACCATGGAGAGGCAGGAACTTCCCTTTTGATGTTTGAATCGCCCGCAGGAGAAGGGGCAGGAAATGGGCCCTGGGGCTCCATCTCTGGGAGTGGCCCTGGCCCTCCCCTTCCCTGGCCCCGGGTAGAGGCAGGAGAGCCCCCTCAGAGGCATGGGCAGCTAAGAAACAGCCCTTAAGCTGCTACATAGTCAGTACCACCCGGTGTGGCTTCTAATAAGTGGAGAAGAGCCTCCTCCCCCCTCAGGCAGCCCCGTGCAGATCCCGGCAGGAGCCAAGAGAGAGCTTTCCTACAACCAACATAACTAGAGTCAAGCTGAGGAACAAATCGCATAAAGAAAAGGAAGTTTTTTTTCCTCCAGCATAAAGCCTGAAGAAAATCATGGCAACTTCAAGGTCAGAGGGAAAGAGAAATTAAGTCACGGGAAATGGAGCTGAAGATGGCAGGAAAAAGGGGGCAGAGGTGCGCCAAGTGTCTAGCTTAAAAATGCTTTTTGCAGACCATGGTAGAAACAGTAATATTACAAACTGTTCTTTTCTCTTTAATCCACTTAAAGACATGGAGGGG
>WEIT01003901.1:0-79514 GCA_013389985.1 Dryoscopus gambensis
AAGGAAGATGTGAAAGGTGCTTGAAGTGAAACATCTCAACTTGTTAATCACACTGGAAAATGTTGCCCCAAATGGCTAGGTGGTGCCTTCAGTCATCACTATTAGCCAGGACTGAACTTGGAGGTGTTCAGCAGGACTGAGACTTGGTGTACACATTTATCAGTCACTCCAGAAGCCCTTATTAACATACCCAAGCAGCTACAAGTAGTCCACAAAACACCCCTCCATCCCTAATGACATAATACATCCAATCAGCTGGAAATATGGATGATAGCAATAATCTGGTTCTGGACTCAAAAATTTCCAGATTCATTCAGTTACCTCTCCACCCCGTTGAACAACTGCTTCAGCTCCTAATTTGGCATTTCTTGGTATGAAGTCATTGGAGATGAACTATTGAGCACCAGTAGGAGAAGAGAGTATTGATAGTTTGCCAGGAGCAAAGCACAACTCCTAAACATGTAGTTCTACATTTAAAAGGAAACTGTCCCATCCTTTCTTTGGTCCTGTTTCAAGCATTTGTGCAGGAGAAAGAGGAACTAATCAAGGCTAAAACAAGAAAGATTATCTGCTAGTTTGGGCCAGAACAAGCCAGAAGAAAGTCCTACAGCTCCCTTCTTATATCATCATCTTCCCCCCTCTCCATGCTGAAGTGACTTAATGGGATAACTCAAATGGAAATATATCTGAGGGTGGAAGAAAAATAAAAAACAAAGACAAAGTATTTTTATGGCCAGTTGGCAAAGTAAAAATCCCACCTCAGGATCACACAAGCCTAAGGGTGTGGGAAAGAAAAGGAGTGCTGTGAGGAGCATCACTGGGCATTAGATCTTGGCTTAGGGTATAATGTGAGATTT
The DNA here is from genome assembly GCA_013389985.1 of Dryoscopus gambensis. Taxonomy (NCBI): domain Eukaryota; kingdom Metazoa; phylum Chordata; class Aves; order Passeriformes; family Malaconotidae; genus Dryoscopus; species Dryoscopus gambensis. Next base: position 858 of record WEIT01003901.1, read on the forward strand.
TGGCTTCCAGTGCTGCTTTATGGAATGAGATGGAATGAGAGGAATATTTTTACATAGTTACTAGTGGCTGTCTTCATTCTAATATTTTTTAAAAATATGGAATTTTACAAAGCCAAATTACACAGGATTCTTACAATGACACAGCCAGTTCCTGCTGAAAACAGAAAAGCAGAGTTGGCAGATTGTTATCTGCTACACCCACAATCTCTCTCTGACCTGACAAAATATTAGCTCACAATTTGTGCTGCCACAGCAAGCAAAAACATGTTTCTGTCTAAATACAACAAGGGAGACTTTATTTTTGCTTTGACTTTTAGGCAGTGGCTCAACAGTGTTTGTAGCTCACACACATGAATACACGGCAGTGCTGGGCTAATGGGTCTGGAGAGTAGAAACAACCCCAGAAGCATCTTTAGGAAGTGATGGAATGAGAAACGTGTGAGATCCAGCCAGCTCCCTGTCAGCAGGGCAGCCTTGGCTCAGTCACTTTGGTGTTGCTCTGAATTACTTGTGATTGAGTCTCTCCCCTGAAATCTGCAGAGTGTAATGTGAAAATCACTGCAGTTAGATCAAAACGTAGAGCCAGGGACAAAACCTCTGCAAAAAAATTTGGCTTCGTCTCCATGCTTTTTACTTCACTTTTTACTCCCTCTGGGGTGTATGATCCTTAACAGAACCGAGAACTTGCCCCTAAGTATGTGTGCTGGTGTAGAGGTTTTCTCTTTAAGGGAATATTTTGACTTCTAAAAAATAAAATTATTAGCAAAGACAAGGTAATTAGGCAATGACAATTCATAGAGAACAACCAATCAATAACAGAGTACATTAGCAAGACTGACAGAGGTGTGAAGCTGATACATTATAAACGGCTCTATACTGACCTGTAAAAATGCAGCATTTCCCTAACATTCGGCACAATAAAAAACTAAAATGCTATATAAGCAAGCCAACCTGAAATGACACCTAGTATTATAAATGGCCTAATCTATATGTTAATACTGTTGTATCACATAACTGCAGCAAGACTAAGATAACAATATGACTTTGGGGTTTCTATGGCTACATCCTGGGCTAACGTGCCTGAAAGGGCTTGCTGCTGACACCACACAAGCTTTCTGAGTGCTTCTCTTTGGTTATTTATGATATGATTTATGATAACGACAACATCTCCTATTTTCTCCCCTCGTCAGATACAATAAATTGCCATCGTTAATCACCGTTCTTGCTTCAGCTATGATTACAATAGTATAATAGGGCCTAGCTATGGTAATACTGTGTATTAAGGTGTTTTTTCCCCTCCTTTAAAGAAATATGCACAAGTAGATCTTTGTAGCTGATGTCAGTACCTGTAGTATTTTAATAATCTTCCCAAGAGTATTCCTGGATAAGAATTTCTGTTACAACTGAGATTCGGCTTCGCTCCTCTTGCAAAGATCAAATGTACCATCTAAAGACTCGAAATTCACATCATATTATCTGTATGAAATAATTCTCAAATATAATATGAGGGGTTTATATGTATTTTTCTTGAGAAAAGGAAAGCAGACCATCAGTCTTTTTTTCACTTTGCACCTCTGTATCTAATCTTCCTGGCTGAGCTTTCCAAACCAGCTTTTCAAGTATCACAAATCTTACTAAAAACAAAAACACTGAACCTACATAAACATCTGGAAGGATTTTTACAGTGCTTTTCCTTTTCTATACTATGGGATTGTATAAGAAAATATACTGTTCTACCTTCAATAAACTCCTAGCTTGAAAACCCCCAGGCTTTTACAAATATTTTAGGAAGCAACTATTTGTACCTCCTGGCAAAGGAACAGACTAGGTATTTATTGCACTGGGGTACCTCTACTTCTTCCATACTAAGAATTTTTACCTGGCATTGCAGAATTTTAATCCCCCACAGATTTGCAACCTACACGTGCATTTGGGTACTTAGATTTGGCAGTGAGAGAACACTTATTTTATTAATTAAATTAATTATTTTAAATTAATTAAATTAAGACATTATTTAATGCCTTATTTTGCAATTGAGCTAAAGAACTCCAGAAATAGAAAGGCGTAACTGTTCCACAGACATCACATATTTCTTTCACTGTATTACTTCAGACCCCGCTCTTTCTCCTCAGAAGTTCAAAGTTTAACCCCAAAATGCTTTAGGATTTTTGTGTAATGCACCTGTGAGAGCAGAAATGTGCTTAAAGGCCCAGGCGTTAGAATTGGAGAGTCACATTTCTCATCATCAGGAGTCCCAGACACAGCAAGTAAGAAACAGACGTGATGGCATGATGGGCTATTTTAGATTGTAGCAATAAGCATATTTGTATTTTGCTGCTATAAATAGCTAAGGTGTCCTTCAGCCCAGAGTGACCCAACTTGTTACTGGTTTTGTGGCAAAGGTAGAGGAGATGGGAGGGGAGATCGTGGCAATTCTGATCAGCACAGGGAAGAGGCTTGGCACGGAAGAAATGGCAACATGAAGACAGTGGTCTCCTATTAAATGATGAGCTCCTCTCCAAGTTCACAGGATAAACACAGACACTGCCAGGTGTGGCACAAAATCCACATGGAGAGAGAATTCCTCTGGCAGACAAGGTCTGTGATCAGCTACAATTACTTGTGTCTGCCTGTGACTCGCTTTACTCCCTCTGAAGTAGAACTGGGCTATTTTGGATCTTAATCTCTGACGTTCTTGTTCACATGAGGGAGCCTCTGCAAAAATGCATTCCCAGAAGGAAGTCTTGGCTCGACACAGCTTAAAGACCATCATCACTCTGGCTATGCAGGACAAAGATGCAATTTTGCTGTCATAAAAAAAAAAAAAAGGCTCTGAGTGTTTAAATCACCTTCAAATAACTTCTTAGTTCAACAACTCATTTGGCCATTAATTGCCTTTCCTCTCCTCCTCCTCTTCTTGTGCATCACTAGCAATGGCAAGGGCATGTTTGAATCCCAATGATAAGCTGCTCAGGGCAAGAACCGTATCTGTGTTTTCCAAAGTGCTTTGGTTACTTCTGGCACTATAAGAAAAACAAACAGAGCACGTATTTAAAGACTCTTCCATCCATCTTTTTGTCTTCATTGGGTAAGAAAGGGAAATTCAGCATTTTCTCAACAACTGAAAAAATATTTTCTAAAAATGAGAAAGACTGGAATAGGGAGAAGTTTATTTTCAATAGTTTAATTGAGAGGTATAAAAAAAGCTAACCAGGCCCTGTGCTCTAGAATAAATTGGAAAAACTCTTGTCTACCCTGCTAGGTGAAATCCTGATCTGTGGTATTGATCCATAGTGGCACAAATTAAGAGAAGTCACTGAAATTGGATTTAAAAAAAAGGCTATTGAATGCCATTGAATGGAAACTCTCACTAATGCAAATGGAAGTACTAAAGAGTAAAAACAAAAAAGGCATGTGTTTACTCTCTCCCTTAATAAATGTATACACACCATACACAGAAGTGTTTACCAAATATTCCAGCTGTTGGGAATGGGTTGGGGATATTCCAGATGTTGGGAATCCACTCATTTCTTTGATGTTACCAGCAGCAATTAGGAATGCTTTTGCTATGCAGAGCAATGAGTTTATTCTCACAGTTGCTAACTCAGAAACACAACTGCAGTTACAGCTTCCAAGTCTGTCTAAACAGCATCCAAAGCCTTCAGGAAGATGTGATGACCATGCACATCCTGGGACTTCAGTGCTCAGAACTGGCACTGGTATGTCCTGGTACATCTATGAACCCCCCTCTCCTTTGCTGGGATGAGTTCTGAGCCACAATACAAATCCCATAACAAATACAATCTTCTTGATCTAGCAGAGAAGGAAATCACTGATGATAAGATTTTAATAAAGCTTGACAAGGCTCAAAATTAAATTTGCTGGGAAGGGTTCACCCCCGAAACAGATACTTGCAAGCGGTCTTCACGAAAGCAGCCATGGAAAGACTTAAAGAGAGGAAAATGTTTACTTTAAGAGTTTTTTTTCTTACAGCTACAAATCCAATTAGTCTCTGTCTTGCAGCCTCTCTGCTTTATTCCATACAGGAGCACACGTGTGTCCAGGCTCTCCCCGTAACCCTGCCCTGCAAAAGGTGCCCATAGGCAGAGAGAAAACGAATCAGGGCAGTGTCATCACCTATCCAGCAGCACTTTGCCGGCGACACTCCACAGCCATTTGAAACCGGATCGGGCGGCCCGACGCCACGGAGGGTTCAAAATGCTGCTGTCAGCACCGCTGGGAAAAAAGTGCTCCGAGCGCACGGGGTGACTGTGCTGAGCAATAATTCTGTGGGCAGCTTCCCACTCCGGCAAGGAGCCCAATTTAGGAGGCCGTAGGAAAATTTAAACCACATCCAATTTAAAACCTCTGCTTTTTTCCGGTGACCTTATAATTTTTCAGGGACAGCTGCTAAAATCTATTGCTTCTTTCTGTAGGACCTCATGGATCACAACAACATCTTCAAATAAATCTCACGTCCAAGGGAGCTCAGAGGCTGAAAACAGAGCACAGGAGTCTGTTAGATGCTCTCACTGTACAAGAGCTTTTTGGGGGAGACAACTGGAAAGACCTCTGGGCTTTTACAAGGCTGCAGCCACAAAACAATGCTGCACTTCTGAGGTTGCCGCATGACTTCGTAGGACAATTAAGCTAAGCAAAAAGCAGTGCAAAACATCAGAGCAAAAAATAAAAGGGAGATTCAGAGATATCAGAGTCCTGCATTTGCAGAAGTAGAGCTGGGCATGGAGGTGAAATGATTGTGATACATTTCTCATGGTGTCACTTGCAAAGGACACACAGAAAGAGAGGATACCCTTTTACAGGAGTTTGTAGTGATAGAACAAGGGGGAATGGCTTCAAACTGACGGAGAGTAGGTTTAGATAGGATATTGGGTAGCAAGTGCTTACTGTGAGGGTGGGGTGGCCCTGGCATAGGTTGCCCAGAGAAGTTAATGCCCCATCCCTGGAAGTGTCCAAGGCCAGCGTGGATGGGGCTTGAGGCAACCCGGTCTAGTGGAAGGTGTCCCTGCCCATGGCAGGGGAGTGGCCTGAGATGAGCTTTAGGGTCCCTTCCAACCCAAACCATTCTCTGATTCTTTGACTTTTGTGGAAGCATTAAGCAAGTTTTAGAATATTGTCTCTGTTTAGAAACATCCCAATCCATTTTTTAAAATAAAAACTCACAACTCTGACAAGGACCTCAAGGCCCACATTGTGTGATGCTGCACTCTAGACTCAACTCCCTCTTTAGGCTGCAGCCTTCATTTGGATGCAAGGGCTGCCCTCTGTGCTCCCAATGACCTTGGCAAAATTCTTAAAACAAAAACAAAACAGAAAAAAACACACTAAAAAACCTTCAGGACCTCAGGCTCTAAAGCTATTTTAGAATTAGCTTTGAATAATTGTCCCACAATAGGAGTTTTCTTGATTAATTGCTTAAGATAAGGCCTCCTTTTCCTTGCTGGCCTCCAGTGACTCCCTCCACTTCCCATAATCACTTTTGTCTCAGTCTCCTGTTCACTGGGAACAGCTAAGAGAAAAATCAGAGATACACCAACTCCATTACCTGAGGATTAGCCAGGAGATAACCCTATGTATTCCATTACTGACCATTATTTGAGTAATTATTCAATCAAGTTTAGACCATGTGAAAGATGCACTAATTGTTTTGCAGAGCTTGCCCAAGCTGTTTATCTAAGGGATGCAACTTGTGTCCTTTAACAAAACAAAAATGATGTGCTGATTGCAAAGGAAAATGAGAAGCGGCTTCGTATTGAACTCTGTATCCTAATTAGGCTTAACCAGGAGTTAAGGATCTATTTTGATCAAGTTTCTGCATGAGCTGGATTGGGCACATACTTGATTACAGAAATTCTGCAGGATATTGCTTTTCCATCTGAATTATTTAAAAAATGGTACATGGCCATTATTTTTCTAGCAGTTTATGAGATAAACATCCTGAATACAGGGAAAGCAGGGATAGTGAAGAAACAAATAAGCCAGTAACCAGCAGGCTTAATTTAAACAAGAAACTTGTGCACACATCAGTACTAGAGTCAGAGGGCTTGATACTCTGATTTAAACTGAATTAATGCCTTTTAGCTAAGTAATATTTTTCTTGGACACACGGGAGGAATGAAAAAAACCCAATGAAAACAAATTTAGTGAAGGAATTGGCTTCAGTAGGCAGTTTTACGTAACATTAACTTTCCACTCAGACACAAAAAAATATAAAACCCCTTCATTTCAGAGCTGTCAGATTCCCATGTAACCTTTCCGTTTCATGGACCTCAGGCTGGTTCACTACCAGCTGAGAGGGAACTGTAATTCCCAGAGACACCAGCTGATGATCCACAAAGACCCCAAAGAATGCACAGACTGAAGACAACTTCTTCATCTCGTGATACAAAACTTCCCTTACTCACAAAACATTGCAAAAGCATTTGCAGCTGATGCAGTTCATCTGTAACTATTTATTTGCTCTGCCGCTTGTTGCCACTCTTTCCAACCCCCTGTTCCGTAAACTCAGGCCCTTACCACCTCTGTCTTCGTGAGTTTTGGAGGGTGGAGGGGAGATTGATCTTCAGGACCGAGCACAAACTGCCGGTACTCTCGGGATTCCGGCAGAACGAAGCGCGCTCAGCCGTGGCGATGGAGCTCCTTCCAAGCCAGGACTAAAGCCAGTGCCGGGGAAGTTCGAGTTTTCATGGATAAATTGTTGCAGAATACGCTCAGCCAAACTTCCCCTTCTTCACCGATGAAGGGGACTCGGAATTGGGTGGGGAGGGGATTCTCGTCCTGCTGTGAGATGTTATTTTTGAGAACACCCCCCTATTAATTTAGTTGCGTGCCAAACAGTGAGCAGCGGTTTGACCCAAATCCTATTAGCAACAACAATCTGTTGTTCCCTCCTCTCCCCAGAATGGAATCTGCTCTGGGATGCGTTACAGAGAAATAAATTGAAATGAGGGAGGTTTTCCCCATTAATTTCTCCCACTTCCCAATTCAAGCTGTAAATTCATGGGACAGGGACCTGAATTAGGTTTGTAAAGCAGGGACTTCACCCACGCTGCTGCCTGGATAAATTGGGAACAGAAAAACACTGAAGTTTTTCTTTCACATTTCTTTGGATTTTGTTTTTGTTCTGATTTTCTGTTTTCTTTCATCCTTGTATTTTTCTCTCTTCCACCTCTTCATTGCAGGTGTCCCTGCCCATGGCAGGGGGTTGGAACTAGACAATCTTTAAGATCCCTTCCAACCCAAACCATTCCAGAACTTTATGATTTTATAATTCATTAACTGCCCCTTCCAAAACCCAAAAAATAATAGCTTTTCTGTGTTACAGATTTTTTTCTGCCTTTTCCTGTCCCTCATTCTGAGCTTTCCTGCACTTTCTCTTTGTCAAGCATTTAGCAGGAAGACAAAAACTAGAAGAGGGAAGAACACATTTGCTTTTTGCGTCACTCAGGATATTTTCATGAAGGAGACTGATGGCCAAAGGGCAAACTGAAGCAAAAGGTAAAGGACAAAACACCCAGAAAGCCCATGAAACATTTAACTCTAAGAAGCAGTAAGAAGAGGAAGAAGAGGTAAAGAGGAGTTACACTAAATAATCAATTCCAGGCCAAAATAAGGAAGAAGCGATAAGTAGGTATGTTGTGGACACGAGGTCAAAGTGGCTGTGGGACAAGCCAGAATGTAAATGGGCAGCAACTGTTTGCTGGTTTGGTTTTTTCCATCACATGATGCTAAATGCTGCAAGTTTTGGTCCTCAGGGTCTTGTTTAGGCAGAGTCTCTTCACTCCTGAGTTCTTCCATCTCACACCTGTCACTGTAGCTACCGGGGCTTCATTTCTTGTGCACATCCATAAAAATAAAAAATGCCTGAGGATACTCTGAGATAAAAAGCTGCTCAGATGTGATGTAGCCCAGTAATTATTAAAAAGTGGAAGACTTATTCAGATCTGTGACTTTTCAGTATGGCAGAAGATTCTTTTTCTAGCTGAGGTAGGAGATCTATTTATTACTCTTAACTGGCATCTCTGACTCAGCAGAGAGCACTCCCCAATTCATCTCCTAAATTTTTTCTTTCCCTCTCTTCAGGAGCTGGACTTTGGTGATCATTATGGGTCCCTTCCAACTCAGAATATTCTAGGATACAATGTTTTTTTTTATACCATATTATTCCCTAATAAAGTCGGAAATGGCAAACCCTTTCCCCTCTCCCTCCCACCACTGTCACTGCTCCCAGTGGCAAGAAAGACAGCAGAACTTCAGATAATGCCTAGAAATCTCTCTCAAAAATGAAATACCACTGAAACATACAAAAAAAGACCTGCCACCACTTCTTCTGCAGGAGGTAAAGAGCCTTTAATAAGGAATTTCAAATTCAGAAACAGATCTGAATTTGTTTCAAGGTCTAAGTAAGACTCTGGCAGACATCAGATTCTTGTTGTATTTTGGAGCTTCACCCCCTCCTCCACCATTTCTGCGCTAGAGAAACAAACCCAAAAGGTTGGTGTGCCCTGTGTACACCCAGGAACTCATTAAGTCCAACCAAAATGACCTCCAGAACTGTGGGACGAAGTAAGAAGAAAAACGAAGCATTAGAAATTTTAACACAGTCACAACTTGCTTCCTTTTGCCACAAATTCTTTACGGGTCTCCAATTTACATCTGCTACCACAGGATAAATATCTTGTACTCTGGCTATTACAGGTTTCCTACAAAAATTTAAGATTTAGTAAGATTTCCTACTTAAATCTAAGATTTTACTTAGCTGCACAGAAAGCTGTTTAAAAAAACCCAGGTGCCTTACAGGAAGAAAGAAAGCTAACCATAAAAAGCAAGAACAAGGACACTGTCTTAATCCTCTAAGTAAGAAGGGTGTGTTGTCAGGACTTGCATCTGTGCCCTCTGCAAATTAAAAAGGAAAAAAAATGTCAGTGACGGTCAAAAGCATAGGGAACTGGGAGGAGAAAAGACAAGTTACAATTTTAGTCAGGATACCTGAGAAACTGTAAAGATATTATTTCCATTTTCAATGTGCTAGAGCACCACAAGAGAATATTATCCTTTACATCCACCAGACATACTGAATGACAGAGTGGCCAAAAATACCATTTATCATAAGCAATATGATTAACAAGCTCTGTGACTGCTCAAGAATAGCAGGTATTTAGGGACACAAGATTTTTGCCAAGCCACTGTTTGGGGAATTTTCTATTATCAAGACCAGATATTTCAGGACAACCTGCTCAGGGTATGGCCACATATTTTTATAGGCTCTTCATCCACAGATAGGAAAGAATTTGCACAGACAACCAAAATCATTGAATCATAGAATGGTTTGGGTTAGAAAGGACTTTAAAGATTATCTTGTTCCAAACCCCCTGCCATGGGCAGGGACACCTCCCACTACACCAGTGGTCTCATCTATAGAGGAAAAAACAAGCAGGGCTCAGCAATGACAAATTATTGATGCATGGTCATTGTCACACAAAATACTGATGGCAGGGATGAAAATTCAAAGTCTAGGATGAGTTTGGAAATCTAATACTGAACCTACCAGCTCACCTTTTGCTTTAGAGAAGGTGTAATCTGGCTAATCAGATATTTCAAATATGGTCAGAAGAAGAAAGAGTCCATGTCTCTCACTGCTTGGATTAGGGGAGACACCTTGTTCATCTGCATTATGATCCTGCATCTCTCCTTAGGAGAGGGAAGCTCCTCTTGCCACTGAAACTGTTGGTTTCTCCTGGCAGAAAGAGTAGTTCAGTTCCTTGTAATGCACATTTGGGAATGACCATCACTTTATGGCTGATGCCCATCCAGAAAAGGTATAATTTTTAATTTCAAAATAAATCATAAAAGGACCAAGGGATTTTAACCTTCGGTTTTTGCACCACATCCTTTTCCTTGCCTCCATCCCCGCTCAGTGTGGATTAGGATGGGGAGAGGGATGAATTATCTCTGGAGAACTATAAAAGATAGAATTGATTTTTGGTAAGAACTCCAAGGAAGTTCTTAATACCTCCTTATCTTTGTGAGTAATACAGCAGTGTTCCTCTGCTGAGTGAGCACCTATCTTTGGAGCTATCCTTGCCAATGTTATCTCTACAGAAAAGCAACTTTGAAGGACAGAAAATAATATATGTTCCCCATTGGTTGCAAAGGAGTTGTGTCAAAACTTGTAATACAGAGTTTAGGTTCTACACCAGGTATTTCCATAACTTAGGGGAATTCAACAAGTTCGCTGCTGTGACACCAGCATGAGGCAGAGAAAAGATCTGCCCATCTCGCATTGTGAAATTTAGTAACTGGGAAGCACTTCAGAGGACCTGCACAAACCTAATGATGTGACATTGCCCAAACTCACTGTCTTACATGTTAATATTTTTATTACAGTGTGAATTTGCAAAGCTTCTTTAAATAAATTTTAAAAATCCATTGTATTTAAGTGTTTCTTGAAGAAAGGCAGCAAATTCTACGTTTATAAGGGGAAGCACTTTCCTCTTAGACTAGTAAGGAGGGGTGGAAAAAACAGACGTAGTTTTGGATGCACAAGCTATTTGCCAGGACAGAGGCTTAGGTACTACTGTTTTTTCCCCCGACCACAATAATTTATCTAAGAGGAGATCCTACCTTCTCTTACAAACTGTCTGATCCTGGCTGCAACATTAACAACACAAATACTGGACTGTTCCACCTCTGATAATTTTGGGTAGTCCCCTACAACTTCTGAGCTTTTAGGTCAAATGGTTGATTTTCTGAGAAAGTGAAGCCTTTGATTCAAAAGTTCCTATTTCTAAGAGAGACTCATTTAAATGTGCATGGGTCTCTGCAAGTCACCTCCTTCTCAGTACAGGGTTATGCTTATGTATAATAATTTTATTTTCAGCCCTTGACACATAGCAAGGAGAACACATGCAGAAAGTGTCTTGCAGCTCCTCTAAAAACAATCCTCTGCTGCAGCCGAACAGCCTCTCCCGAGAGAAAGAAGAACTTTTTGGTCATCTACTGAAGCCAGTAATTCTGTTCTTCGGACTCCCAGGATTTCTGCTATCTGATGGAATATTTAAGCGGAGACTTCATTCCCCCGGTGGAGCGCCGACGGCTCAGCCACTCCACTCCGGTGTTCAATGAGCTCTTGTGTTCTATTACAGAATAAATGCGATTTTCTGCCCAGCTGGAAAATGATACTTCTTCCTAGTGCAGAGATTTGTACCCCACTCTAACCCGTCTAAATAGGTCACAGTCACATTTTCACAATACTACCAATATATCCCTTCAGAAAATGCAAAAGCTTTGTGCACCCAGGGCAAAGACTATCTAATATTGAGCACTGCAGACTCTCTCCTTAGAAAAGAAAAATAAATCAAACTAAGGAACATTTTACATCTCTCCATAAACCCTCTCCTCGACTCGGTGGGTTGGAGGAGCCCTCCCATATCTCTCTGTCTCATCAGCTTTCCTATTTCAAGCAGATTTGAAGGCCCTGCTCTGCCAGTGACCAGCTTGGCACTGCTTGACAAGACACAGCTCCATGCCTGACTCCCACCCTCTATCAAATGGGGATTATTGATATTTTTCCCCAAGTGCCTTGAGCACTCTGAGTGTACTCAGAAGGCTTATTTATTCATTTGCCTGCTCCAAATAAAACAAGCTCTGTCAATCCTACCAGCACTACTCTACATGGTGCAAGTCTTCCAAAAATATGGAGTCTGAGGTCTGGTGAGATGACTTGAGAAAGAAAAAAGTGTGATTTGTTGCCTAATTTCTGCTTCAGCTGCCTCCTGTGCATGCTTTTCTTAGGCTGTTTCACCAGTCAAATGATGGTTGGATGTGATGATCTTAAAGGTCTTTTCCAACCTTAACAACTATATGATTCTTTAAAGTAATTAAGCACTAGATAATGTAAATCAAAATCACATACTGTTTTCAGCTACTGTGGTATAACTCTGGAGTAAGCTCAAAAAAAAGCCAGGAGAGTTAAACCCTGCATGTGGACAGACTGAAATTTCCAGTGTCAAAATACATTTGAGGTAAAATGAATCAAAATGTGGAGAAAGGAGATGCTCAGAATTGATTTTTCCAACAAGGCATTTACAGGCACTCCAAACACGATCTCCACTTCAAACATAAAATAGTCATTGTGCTGATTTGTTACTGTACGACTTGCTAATGTATTTGATTCCACATTATCTGAAACTCGGAGTTATCCAAGGTCTCATCTTCTTAATGGAAGGGAATGTACAAAAGCGGAGCACTCACTTTAACACACAATATATTATCTGTACAAATTGGGACTCATTCAACAGACAAACTTAAAAACCAAATTATGGTTTACTATCAATTTGATACTCTGCAGCAGAAAGCACCACTTAAAGCCTGATGGTTTACAAAGCCTTTTAACAATGATCTTGGCATTATAAAACATCAGATCTTGACCATGTCCTAGAACTCTCTAGAAAGCTCCCATGAGAAGAAAATTTTTGCTAGTTGATTGTTGCAGCTGAGACCTTACCAAATACTATACAAATAAGGTGCTGTGGGCTAAGATATGAATATTCTAGAAATGCTTCTTGGCAGAATACCCTACTGCTGTGTCAAAAGCAGATTCCTGTTGAAGCAACAAGCTGGGTATCCCAAAGGAAATTTTGGAAGGAAAAAACACAGGAACCCTGCCTGAGACACTGATCCGGGAGACAGCGAACTTCAGCTTTTATCTTTGCTTCACCACAGCTACCTCTAAACTAAGTCACCTGCAAAATAAATTCAGAGCCTTGCCTCAGTTTCCCCACTTTTAGAGGCTGGAGAAGCTACTTGAGAATGGGGGATTCAAAGTCAAACATAGAAAGATAATTTGCCAAATACGCACACAGAAATGCAAACTGCTTTTCCATTCAAAGTCAGATGCTAGAGATGTCACTTTTTATTGAGATGTTTCCATGTGGTAATAAATAATACTTTCTAAAGCACATGGATTTTTTGCCTTCAGCACAGATATTTTTGAACTCATATTTTCAGCAGCACTTCATAGGATCTTTAAAGTGACCTTAAAGATCACCCAGTTCCAATCCTCCTGCCATGGCCAGGGACACCTTCCGACGCCTTCTCCAGCTACCTAGAAATAGAGACTAGACAGGAGTAAGGGAATAAATGTAGGTATTTATTTGAAAGGCCTTCAAAGGTGCACCCTGGGGAGCCAGAGGCTACTTCCAAAAAATGGACCCCAAGATGGATGGCAGGTCACGAGTTCTTCTCACTTTTATAGGTTTGGTCCATTTGCATATCAGCATAAATTCACCAGTTAAAACTTTAGCTTTATTCAATTTCTCCACCTCTCTTGCAGCCCCAGTTTACACCTTTGGGCCTAGGATAGTCTGAGTGTCCTTGAACACAAGCTCAGAGAAACTTTGTTGTGTCTGTCTGGCCTAAGAGAGCAGCTCATGAGCTACAAGAGACTTCAGAGTCACACACTGGGCAATACAGGATTTGAAAAGTATAAAAGTTAAAACCTGAGGCATCACTTCCACAGACCGGACTGCTCAAAGCCCCATCCAGCCTGGCCTTGAATAGTTCCAGGGATGAGGAGTCCACAACCTCTCTGGGCAACCTGTGCCAGGGCCTGACCACCCTCACAGTAAAGAATTTCTTCCTCATATCCACTCTAAATCTACCCTCCTTCAGCTTAAGGGCATTCCCCCATGTCCTATCATTCCATGCCCGTGTGAAAACTCCCCCTCCAGCCGTCTTGTAATCCCCCTTTACGTACATTTTGTGGTATTTTAGGAAAAAACCCAACAAACTTCAACAAATTAAGAGTAAGTATCCCAACAACTTTCAATAGAAATATTATTTTTTATTTTCTTACTCAGGAAAAAAATCCCTTTAATTTGCCAACTCCTTTAATTAAAAATTATTAAAAGCTCTAACTTGCAGTAGAATTCTGTAACAAAACCAGTAACCCCCACATCTCATTCTGCAGCTTTTCATCATGGTATGAGCCAGACTTTAGCTGTATAGCACCAGACACACTATGAACAACACAGCACAGTACAGTTCACCAAATAAAAATTCAAGTCCACAGTGCAGTGACAGATACTTGGATGCTACTGGGCAGTTCATGTTATAAACAGAGGCATTTCTCTTGAAAGTTCAATAAGGTTGAAAGCCAAAACAGTGATACGGCATCAGGGATTTATCATCTAATAATAAAAGAGTGTTTGTTCCTCTGGATCTGCTTCGAACAAGTGGAGTCTCATGCTGAAAGAGCAGGTTCAGTAGGCATGCAGCTCTTCAATTGCACTCCTTATTGTATGCTTTATATTAAAGAAAGCAATTTAACTTTTGAGGACAAGAAAATTATCTTGAAACCGAAGTCCTGCCTAAGCTCAAGGCCAAGCTAGTAAAGAACATATAAAATTATTAAAAGGTCTTCAATTATTAAGATAGCTGGAACACTTGCAACAGCTGTAATTCAGGGTGCCTACACATTTTAATTATTCCCCCAGTGTCAGCAGGTTATAGCTTTCCCTCTCTATCACACTAAAATTTATCAGGCCTGGCCTGTCATAGCCTTTAAGGAAAAAAAGTTTAGGCCACACTGATCACTCCCGCTCAAATCAGAGGAAAGCAGAACAAAAGTGGAAGTTAACTGCAGGTTTGCTGCACCACTGGTGATGAAGCAGAGGTGGAAACACTTGAACACCCTCTCTTAATGGTGCTTTGAAGATTTTTGGTGAAAACTAGGTATGGTATTACTGAATCCACTCATGTTATTCAATAAAGTACAAAATAACGTAAGCGAGAATTTACAAGACTGTCAAAGCAATGTAAAACAGAGGGGCACCATCCTCCAAGAATCCCAGAATGGTTTGGGTTGGAAGGGATCTTAAAGATCATCTCATTCCAGGGACACCTTCCACTAGACCAGGCTGCTCAGAGCCCCGTCCAGCCTGGCCTCGGCGGAAGCTGTGCCGTACCAGGTATATACATAAACTAACTGGCCCCACTTCTACAAACAAACAAGGTTTCCTACTTTAAAAAGTCAACACTTTTGGATCTTTGCCTTGCTTCTTATCAAGCACAAGTGAGCACAACTGAACTCTGCAGAAATGATCTGGGACAGCATTTTCTGGACCTCAAATTCCTACTCATGGACTTTGCTACAGTAATAAATCCTGTCCCCACCATGCAAGCTTTGATGCAAGGCACAACTCTGATCATGTACAGAACAGACAATCTGCCGGTGTGCAGCCAGAATTATTTCTCTCTCTCTATATATGTATTTATATTTCTTTTAAATAGTCAACAAATTTAATGCAAAACCATCCCAAGACGGTGACAGGGATATTTACTAACTCTCAGAGGAGCTCTAAAGACTGGAGGGGCTTTGACAGTGGATGAGCCCAACTGTTGATCTGCTGGTTGTGTATGTCCTGCCAGAACAGAAAATCCAATCATGGTTCCTTCACATGACATACACTGATAAATTTTTACTGTTCTAAAATGCTCCTCTGGACTGTAAAGTATAATGTAAATGTACATGTAAAGTATAATATTAGAAGTGATTAAAATTCAAGAAGACAAAAATCTCATATTTACGCAAGTACCCACAAAACTACACCAAGGACTAAAGTAGATACTAGGATGTAAATATCAAGCAAAACTAATATACTGTAGTTTTGTAGATCCAGATTTGCCAAATCTAGCTCCCGCAAAAGCCCTGACTGCAGAACCTCATGCACCATCATTTCCTGTTTGCAGAGTTAGGATAAATTAAATATTAATGACATGGTGCACTTGAAAATATAAATTGTGATGGTAACACTGTCATGCACTGACATGTGAGGATTCTATGTCCAACCTCACGTGGACATTTTTGAACTTAACAAGTGCAACCTCATATGTGTCAATGTTGATAAGAAGGATGTAACATAGTAGTAGCACTGAATTTATGATTCCTTTTATTAAAGAGGCATCTTGGAAACCCCAGCTAACAAAAGAACTCCGTTGTGGTGGATGCTGTCCAGACTTAACCTGAAAAGCCCTCAGTCAGAACAGTTTACAAATCAAATACGGAAGACATAGCTAAGCTGAAGGACAGGAAATATTACTGTAATAATACTGATTTATGGAAGGACTGACCTACCTAAGGTCACAAAGCAAGTGTGACCTCCATCTCCCGAATCCCAGTCCCTTAATTGCAAACTGTTCTTTGCCTTTCTCCTGCGGTGAGGAGTTGGCACAGCAAGGAAAGCATAGCTCCAACAGTCTCTGCAGGATCTTAAAGGACTTTTTGAATGAGCTACATTATCCTTCCTGGTGAACTAAAAAGGTTTATTCTCACACAATACTTAAGAACACAACTTACTGTCCCTTCTACACCATCTGTGTTCAGAAAATTTAGCACATACAATTGTCCTACCACCCAACAGCAAGTTCTCTCTACATAATATTCTATTTATCTGCAGAATATACTGGTGTACTAAGTGCATTTTTAAAGTATTACATCACACTAAGCTGTTGAAAACACCCATTTCACAGGTGAACAAACTGAGATTAAATGATACAAGGAGCCTGTTTGCTGGATCAGCTGAAGGCTTGACACAAATTCAAGGAGCTCTTGAACTAAGATTCTATTCACAATAACAAACTTGCAAGATCTGCAGAGAAACCCGTTTAAAATTCATTTAACAGGTTCCACACAACAGAAAACAGTCACTGCAAAGCTAAGTGTTCTAAGACCTTCAACTTACACTGGCTGAAGCTGATGAAGAACAGCTAAACAGGTCATTTCTAGGCTAGTGCAGAAGCAGCTTCCCCTTCAGTGGCTCTTTAACTCTCCTGGATGCTGAGGAGAGTTTTTTAATGTTTTAAATACAACATTTGTATTTAGAATACACAGTTCCAAGATACTCTAGGTCAGTCCTAAGGAATTTAAGTAGAGGTTTCGTTATGGTTTCACTGGGAAGTTCTATGTATTTAAGCTGCTAGAGTAAATCATCATTATGGATGGTTAAACCATAAGCATCACAATGCCCTTTCAGCAGACACAGCCAAAAAACACCCGGAGCCTGGAAGCTGACAGGTGTCCTCGTTTGCTTATTTTTGTCTCAATCTCCCTGAAAGAAAGCAAAAAGTTCCCATTCTGGGTTAGCACAGGACCGATTAAGAACCTATTTGAATTGAATGGAAGCCAAGTTTTCCTCCAGAGCTCTATGGGTGTTGTATTCACTGACCAGAGGAATTTCTCCCCTGTGTGACTCTTCAGGAAAGTTTCCTTGTGTGTTCACAGGAGCTGGAGAGGCTCAGATGTCCAACCTTAACTGTTAGGCCACATTTTTCTTTAAGATGATTTTTAGGTACCTTTAAACTTTTAATTTAAAGCACTAAAACCAAATAAGAGGTCAACTCTTCAAACATGGCCCATGTTAAACAAGAGCATTTATAGAGTTACAACTGAGGAAACAAGTGCGTTTATAGGGCTGCAAGAGAAAAGCAACTTGAGCTTCTGTTAGAGGTGAAAGGGGTGGGAGGGAAGGGAATATAAAGAAAGTTTCAGGCAGTTTTTGCCTGACCTGTGTATTTTGACGTCTGATTTTTCTGCCTGTCAAACAGTAACACACACAGACTCAAAAAGTAACGCTCATCAGGGATTGAAATCTCTGCAGGAAAAAAGTCCTCAAAGGACAGGCTTGTTATCCTGTGTCAGAGCAGCTCAGCTAGAAGATGCTGACGTGAAGGAGAAGGACAGACCACCAGGGTTCGGAACTCACAGCAAGTAATGCCTCAACCTCCACTTCAGCTGCAGCTGGTCTGCAAGCCCCGCACTTCCCTAAACCAGGAAAGCACCAGGATATCCTTCCTGTTACCTGGAATAAACCCCATTTCACCCAGGGCTATTACAGAACAAAACAAGATAAAAAATACAAAAGCAAATGCGTTGTTCCTGTAAAATCCACGAGAAGGAGTTTTGCTTTTCCCTCCTGCGCCTGCAGCCTGGCGCCAGGGAACAAAACGCAGGTCCCAAGGATGGATGCTGTCACAGACGATCCTGCTGACGACACACAGCCATGAATGCCTTCTCCTCTTACTGTAAGGAATGAGGGGCGGGTGGGTGGTGTTATTGTTCTCCCCCAATTCCATCCTCAAGCCTGTCATAGGGTACAGAAGCAGCCTTTATGCTGCAGTTGTACCGTCCCGTTTCCTGGCTTCTGTCAAGCTTAACAAAACCCAACTACTAAACACATTTTATGCCTTGGAGTATCAAATGTTCTTTGCTATCAGTCGAAATGGAGCTCTGTTAATTTTCATTATTGCTTCATATGAAAATGTTAGCTCTATTCATATTCCATATTCAAGATGTTTAACCTGGGTTCACTGTATGAAAAGTCAATCATGTGTGCATAAATTCAATATATTTTCCCCATTTACTGCAGTACAATGAATATCTAACAGAGAGTGATGTTTGTGTCCTGATTCAAAAATATTATCTCTTTCTTTTGCCCAATTTATTTTGTATTTATTTGAGGTGAGGCAGGTATACTTGGGTTAAATAAGCTTTATCATAGCTCAGGGTTTATTATGTTTAGCACAAGAAAGAAATGCGGTGTAAGAGAAGGAAATAAAAAATCCATCTTCGAAATCATGCCAGCAAATGGGAAGAAACACTTTTGCTGATAAACAGGAAATCTTTTATTTCTAAAGTTAACATTCTTAAGTAAAAAAACAAACACTTCAGCTAAATTTG
Source organism: Dryoscopus gambensis (assembly GCA_013389985.1). NCBI lineage: Eukaryota > Metazoa > Chordata > Aves > Passeriformes > Malaconotidae > Dryoscopus > Dryoscopus gambensis. The sequence continues at coordinate 19,615 of WEIT01003901.1, forward strand.
TGGGTTTTAAAACAAACTGTGGCAAACATTAAGGGAACTAAATAGAAACCATCTTTCAAGATGGTAAAACTAGGACAACTGCAAACAGGAGGTATTAAACAAGCCACGACAACCAACACACACAACAGCCAGTTTTAACACCAATTAAACATATCTGTGATCAAAACCTGGAAAAAACAAACTTAGAGAAACACCAATCAAAGTATTATGTAATAATATAAAGCCTTTACATTATTATTTCTGTTTCAGGAAGTCGCACATGCTCTAGCCAGTGTCCAGTGTGCTCAATGTACCCTACAACCTCCAAAAAAGATAAATGAAGAGAATCCTTGCTCCAGAAAATGCAGGACACAGTTCATGACTACAGAAAGTGGAGGTGAAAGAACAATTAATTGATGCAGCTCAGCTTGGAAAACCAGACAATACTGGTGACATTTTGGCAGGGGTCTACCCTACCTCTGCAAAAGCAGCAGCTTTGTGCTGTTCATGGGAATTTTTATGTACTTCTCTAAATTAAAATAAAAAAGTAAAAGCAGAAAACATCAGTCTTCCACTTTCTCCCTCTTCCCTTTTCCTTTCTGCAAGTTTTCGCAATAATTTAAATGAGAGATTTAAAGGGAAGTTTGCATCTCTGTGCCCTGTGCTGAAAGTGAAAGCTGGATTTCAGACACTTTAATAGCAGAACTGTAAAGTTTCCTTCCAAAACGTAAAAGCAACTTCGATGGTTTTTTTAACAAAAAAAACAAAACCAAAATTCAACTACACACAGAGTTTCCTTTCATCAGTCTCTCTATTCTCTCAAGTTTTTCACCTTCAGGAAAAGAGACTGAGCCCAGTTAGCGGATGAACACGCAACATGCGGTGACAGCAAGGACTGCCCGTATCAGGCACAGGTTTCTTATGGGCAAACGTGTTTTTCCCTGCAGGTAAAATTAAGATTTTTATAGTTTGTACTAGGGGATAATAAGCACTGGTGACCGATGTCCATCAGGCTGCTGCCCACCAGTGCACCCACTCTGGGCATGCTGCTGCTCAGCAGTGAGTACTGGGCAGACTGGGACACTGGGGAGATCAGTTAATGCGTGAAAAGTGCTTTGAAGCTAAAAAGCAAGAAGTGCTACGTGTTATATCTTATTTCAGCAGCTGATCAAGCTTATGATAAACGCAATATATCTTTAAAAAAAAGGCACACAGGTAAGGAAAATGTAGCAATTCAGCTGCAATATTTCTACCTGCAAAACACTCCACATGAAGACACAGACGTTGTAACCAATTCCTATTGTACAGAAGGAATGCAAGCACCCAAACAAGAATTAAACTTTTCTTCAAAATACTAGGGTTGAGACAGCAGCCGTGTGTTTCACTTACGTGTGGAGCATTAAAAGTAACTTAATATTCCTGCAAAGAGGTGATCTGGAGGAAGCCCTGCTCTAATTTCTCTCTCCTCTTTAGATTCATAAACCAATGCCAAAATGCCGGCAACTAAATCGATGCCAATATTGGGCTATCAAATTATTTACCTTTGGTGGGGGGAGATAAAGAGTTTTAACGGAGTGAAAGCAAGGAAGAAAAACTCGACTTCAAAGCAAAAACTAATTATGTGTTTTACTAATTACATTTTAGAAAGATACACGGGGCATTACCAACGAACCCTGCAAAACTGAAAACACAACTGTGTCTCAGGCTGCCTTGGCCTGGAAAAGAGCTCCTGAGAATTACCAAGGGATTCCTGCTTCCCGCAAACACAGCGCCACTAATATTCTCCAGATTTGCTGGCCCTGCTACGAACCATCTCAAGAAAATGTTTACATTAAAGTCGGGTTCAGCGAGGAGGTCAGCTAACTTTAAGGCTTTAAGAAATCAGCAGCCGTCTTGTCTCCTGAGCAGTGCAGGGGGATGGGGAAGGGGAAGCTTTTTTCTTAAAAGAAAATCATTAACTTGCTACATGGACAAAACCTCAGTTTTTCACTCTCTTTCATTTGCTGTCAGTGATGTGAAAAGTTTGGGGTTTTGTTTGGTTTTTTTTCCCTCCATCTTTAGGTGTCCATCAATAAACTGTCAGACACATGGTGTGATTTTTGGGGCTGTCCTGTGCAGGGCCAGGAGTTGAACTCTATGTTTCATGTGGGTCCCTTCCAACTCAGGACTATGATTTCCAAAGTTTCTGTGTGCTCTGAAGCTGCTTTTAGCCCAAGCCACACCTCACATTTTAAACCTATAATGAGAATAACCGGCGCTATCTCACGCAATTAGCCGCAATTTTTATCAGTTTCTGACTCGCAAACTGCATGTGTACATCAAGTAAACAAGATAAGGAATTTATACCGTACGTATTCAGCTTTTTTTCTTTAAAAATTGCTTTGATGAGCACTGATTGGCTGTCAGATGATTTTCCATTTCATTCTGTACCACACAGGAATCAATACAATCTGGTTTTATTTGAGCCAGGCTCCTAAGCTTACATCTTATTTGCATCTCGCTACTGATAAATGGTAGCAATAAAAGTGTGGCATTCCACAGGAAGAAGGTGAGATTACACTTCATCTAATTGTTTAAAGTAGGAGAAACAGTATTCCCACTCGGAAATAAATGCCTTAAAGGCTTCCACTGGTATAATTGTATTGCAAAGGTCTAACAGCTCTACGCTGAGCGAGAATGGCTGCAAATACAACAATAAAAAGTCAGGTTTTCCTGTTCTTTATTTTTTATAGCTATGTATATGTGTAAACACATCAGGAAAACCCAGCCTTGGTTAGAGGTTCTTACAAATAATCAAAACTCCACGATGGTGGTTCTGTGTAAGAGACTTTGTGTGCGCTGTTAAATGAAATCAGCTGTGCTTTAGCGAAGAGCACGAAGGCAACTGGTGATATTTGCTTCTCCCACAAAACGTGTTTAGCAGATCAGGGTTATACACAGACTACAAAAATCCCAGAACCAGTTCTTAACAGCACACAAACAGAGGGAAGGTAAATACCTGTGCCGTGTTCTGGTTCTGTCTCATTAACTTTAATTTATCTCTGTACTAAGTGCAACTACCTTACCAAGTTAAAAAGTATGAACATGCATGTGAGAGCTACACAGGGAAAAAGAGAGGTAGAAACAGACAAATAAGACCCCAGTTAGAAATAACTGGTGTACAGAAATAATCTGATTAAGTTAAAAGTCTGAGTTAGCACAGCGAATGGATGCAGAAAACTTTCAGAAGGGAATTGCTACTGTCCATTTTTAACTTGGGAAGTCAGCCTTTCTGCAGGGTCTGACTCTTTCGAGCAACTCCTTTTCCTGCTCAGTGAATCCCAAAATGATTTCCAAAGCCTTCACTCATTTTGACACAAAGGATACAGGAGACTGTTTAGACTCCTAATAAGCCCGGAGCCGTTAAAGCTGCACAGTCCTGTTAAACATGGGATGGCGGCAGCCAAGAAAACAATTCCTTGGAGAGGAAAACAGCCAGCATGTGCCCTCATGTAAAAATCACATTCCAGAGGAAAAGAACTTCTTTGGGCTAACGTGTGACATGACTGTAAGATGTTTATTGTGTATGGAGGGGCTCCATTTCCCTGGAAAAGGGACACTTAGTTCACCCACCCAACCTGGCCATCATCACCTGCCGAACAGCTCAGCGCTTGGCAAATGCTGGTATTGCTGTCATCTGGCAATTGGTAGTAAATGTTAGGGATACATTAACATGGAATCTTCTGAAAGTTAGGCAGGAAGTTTTTGAAATTCTACAAGAAATGTTCCTTTTCTTTTTTTTCCTCTTCTACCAGAAAAAGCTGGACACCCCTTACAAGCTCCTCAGAGGTAAATTTAAAAAATGTAAAATTACACGCATGTAAAGTCCAGTAATCTCAAACTATACCATAACAAGGGAAGGAGCACAACTCAGTAATTAATACATCACCACATATTTCTTCCAATTCAGCAAATTTACAGCTGAAAACAATTCCACAGAATGCAATTTAATTACACTAAAAATTATGCAACTTATTTTATTAAAAGGGGATTGATTGCTCTACAAAGAATTTAGATCCAACAATGACCTTCTGTGCTACTGTAAAAGGTGTTCAGAACCCAATGAACATACAATAAGGCTCTAAACCAGAAACTAATTAGCTCACACACAAAGTATTAAATCTGTTTCACAAATTATGTAAATCATGTAAAAAATGAGGTATAATACCAATGGCAAACTTTATAGTGCCAAAATGGAATAAGCTGTATGTATACCTGCCTTCAAATTAACTAAAGCAATTATACTGTAAAATCATTAGCCCAAGACATAGTTTAAAGTCAAGCTTTAATAACTTAATGCTACATGTATTTTCTAACCACAGAAAAAGCATTACATACATTTACACTTCCCACTAAATTTAGAGGAGGTTATGCTGCATTAAACCAAGCAGGAAAAATAAAGTATTTAAAAAAGGCAGGGGAAAAAAAAAGAATGCCAATAATGTTTACTGCAGAAAATATGCACAAAATCAAACCATCATTTCCTCTGGAGCTCTGTTTCTCCATAAAAACAATATATTATTGTGCTTTTTGTAACACTAGCACATTTATTCTAACTGTTCCCACCAAAAAAAAAAAACAAAAACAAAACCTCTTTCGAACGACGAGAAAATAAAGCACCATTTTACATGATCCTGGCAATACTTTCAAATGGCAAGTATCTGGTCTCATGCTTCTGCATTTCCTATGGCCAAAAAAATCTCTTACTATTTCACTTCAGAGTAGGTGGAGCAGCCGCTCACGGCCCAAGCGTCTCTCTCCACAAGGAGCAGTGCTGCCTCCACAGTCCCAACGGATGGGCTGAAATGTTTAATTTTTTTTTGCAGCTGGGGAGTGCTCAGAGACCCTCGTGTGGAATCCTAATGGGATTTCCAACCTGCTTTTCATCCTTTTTAATGTAACTGCTCTAGGGCTTGATGCATCTATGTAGGAGTGAAGGAACTGCAAATGAGGTATAAATAAACAAGTTTTCTTACTCTGCTCAGAAGTTACATTTGTTACTGTCATTTTCACAGCACTGGAGTGTAGAAGAGGAAATTCTTCCTGCCCCCGTGCAAGAGGACAAAGTTTAGGCAAAGGGCTGTGAATCATCTACCTGTTACTTTTCATAGTGGTGGCTCTACTATTTCTTCATGTAGCCCCCTGAGGTGTGACTTTTCAAATGCTTTGGGATTCCCTCAGTGTGAAACCAAGACATCGTGTACCTGTATGCGAATGTGCACATAAAAAACATTTGTGTAACAGTTCTCCTGGCCTCATGTGAGATGAATGCATTTTTTGGGGGTAAAACGAAACGCTGGAGCACAATTGTGATGCTGTGTGTGTGTGTTTAGAAATAAAGATTGTACTTCAGCTTTAACAAATAAAGATTCAGACCATTTCAAATCTCTCCTAGCTGTTCACAGCCAAGTGTCACCGTCAAACTTTTAACAGACAGAAACATTTTTTGGGTTGCTACAATTTATTTTTTTTATTTTCATTTAAAGAAAACCAGCCTCTTTTTTTATCAGAATTTTCTGATACATCATGAACCTGGCAAGCTCAAATTCGGTGCTTCATGCCCCTTCCAACTAATGTCCTGTCAGAATACACAGAGCCTAAATACTCCTCCAGGAACTGACATGACTGTTGCCTCAGAGAGGAGAAACTGCAGAAGATTTTTCAAAAATTAAGTGAGAACGGTAAGACATTTTCCTGTTTCCAGAATAATGAGTAATGAAAACGCAACTCTCTGAATTTGTTAAAGAACTTTTAAATACTACAAATCCAATGGGAGACTGATCAGCAGCAAGGTCAAGTGTCCAGAGGGGTACAACAAGTATTTTTTATATGTCTGCATATCTGCAATCACTAATCCCATGTAATCAATACACACAGACTCCACATTTACCAGGGGCTGCTGTAATATTGTTTTAATATCACCTTCCTACAAACAGTATAAAAATGACGGGTGTACGCAGGGAAGAATTACTTGGGATGAAGGAGGGAATGGAAAGAATCGCAGAGGGTAGAAACTGGGAAAATCTGGACCATATCTGCGCTAACCTGTGGTGAAAACCAGTGACATCAAAGCAGCCAAGTGAGAAAGGAGGACTGCAAGGCAGGATCAAGGATTGAATCTTCTAATAAAATGCATCTGACTGGAAAAAGAATTTCCTTGCCTCAGAGTAGTATTCCCACGGCAATCACGCTATGATAGAAATTGTCCCCTAAATACCAGCTGCCTCTTGATGTTGCATGACCACCTCCCTCCCCTCTCCCAAACAGAATGTAACGACTGTGCTAATTACAGTGACTGACGACATGTAAACATTTGATACAGTTTAGGTGTTGTCATTAAACAGCATTTTTGAAAGCAAAGTCAATCAGTCTCCAGATCTGACTCCAGAACTTAGTTATGGAGAATAAGTACTGAAGAGGAGACAGTCAAGGCAAGTCAATTTGTCTGCCTGGAACCCTAAATGTAAGGGAAAAAATATTTACTGCTGTAAACTGCATTTCTAATTTGTCAGAATAATTCAAAATTAGATATTCATCATCAAAACAGATGCAACAAAGCCGGTTCCCTGACATTACTTAATCTGTACCTTTCTGACTTACTGCTCAATCCCCACACGCGCCAAACACACAGCACTTGTGAATCACTTAATCTGCTTCCTTTGAAACTCATCATCAAATGCTCATTTCTGCACAGTTAACGGCAGGGTCTTTGTAATGTGTTTTCTTTTTTAAATGTAAATCCAGTGTCTTGGGAAGGCTGGGGTTTTTTGGTTAGGTTTGTTTTTAGGTTTTTTTAAACACAAACCTATGAAGTCTTGTTCCATGCTTTAAACAGCAATGCTAAGTATAACACGTTAAAGGGAAAAGACGCCATGGATTTGAAAATTCCTTAGACTGTCATATTTCCCCTTTTACACACCTGTAATATATTTTAAAATATTTTTAAAAGACCAAGATTATATTTCTGATATTTCTATCTGTTGTTTCAGCAGCACTAAATCCCTTTTTATCATCAGTTTTGAGATATTTATATTTTTAAGGGAAAACAGAGACAAAGAATGAATGAATGAATAGGTCATGAAATACCCTAAAAACAAACAGCAAGAAAAACATCATTTCAACTGCATTACAGCTCCAATTACTACTTACACCCCACTTTCCTGGGTTAGACTGTATCTCGATCAATGATATCCCAGCTGGTTTTAGTTGAAAAAGTTTCCATTTCTATCTCTACTAATGGTGCCACTGATAAAGAGGGAGAAATCCATTGCGTCGGCCGCAGAACTGAAACTCCATCGAGGGATATATATTCATTAACACATGCAGGAACTGAAACCGTCAGGGAACATATATATTTATGAAACCTTGCCCATACACATAATATTTTAGAAGTACAGAAATCCAAACGGGGAAGTAGAGTGCAAGAAGCATACCGGTATTAAAAAAATTCGCCAGGGAAAGGACGGCAGATCTTCCATCTCTAAACACTGAATAAAAGATCAGAGGGAAGCAAAGTTGCATGAGAAACTCTCAGCTGTGCCCTATCACCCTGTACTACCATATTTAATTCCCACTTTTAATTTTATTAAGAGCACACTGTCTGCAGCTACAGGTACCCCAGTTAGACCAAAACAAAATAAAATATGCAAGGCTAAGCACCCTCAGAAGTCGCTGCTGTAGCTCAGCTGAACCTTGCACTGCTCCTTCCCCTTGTTTTATTGCTCTTCCGATTTACGCTGACGTGCGGGTTTAAAAACGCCCTCGGAAAGGTGGCAGGAGGATATTCTCCCTGCTTCTGTCCAGCTTTGGCAGAGAACGAAGGCAAAATGACGGCAGCCTGTTTTAAACAACCAGTTCCCGCTTCTATACAAGCTGAGAGCACAACTGAGCCGACTTCTGCTGTGCCAGGGGACCAAAAGCCCAGCCAGGGACCTGCAGCCCAACCCCGTGAGTCCCAGCATCCCATCCCCATCCCCATCCCCATCCATGAGCCCACAGGGAGCTCAGCACAATTCCCCCAAGCTGCTCCAGCTGGAAATTAGCTACAACATTGTCACAGGAAAAAACCCCTTAAACTGCAACGAAAACTCATCTGAATTTTGCTCATTTTGCTTCCTTCTGCTTGTATAGAGGGTTTTGTTCCCTTGTTTTGGGGAGGGGGCACAGGGGAAGGCTTGGAAACGGTACATAAACCACAAAAATATCCCAACGCATGCATCAAGGCTGCAAACTTTTTGTTTTCTTACATATTGCTCCTTCATGCTTAAAAGACAAGACAGAGGAGCGTGAAGCAAAGCTTTGGCTAAAAGGAGTAACTGTAAAGCCCAACTCCTTTGACAGGGTCCTTTTCAAATTCCCATACATCTTCCAAGGAAAGCCAGTCTGGCATCAAGGATTCAACAAGTTATATCGTAACAGAGTCCTTGTGTGTTCTTAAAATAAACATTTCATCTCTTTGCGTGGAAATGGCATCTCTTTCAATTTACATCTCTGGAAACAAAAGGCCCTGAAAAAGTATACAGAAAAAGCTGGAAAACCCCCATCCTGGTTTGCAAAACCAAAGTAAGATATACAAAGGAAATGAACCTGTGATACTATTGCTGTAACACAAATACTCGCTGGCCACCACCACCATTTAATTCACATTACGTGCTTTTTTTTAATCCTGGGTTCTTCAATTTAGCAATGATGAGCCACATTAAAAGCAAAAACTTAAATAACTGCATTTTTTTAGATTGTGCTGCGTTTAAGGCCAAAACCATCTGCAAAACTAAGTAGGAAAAAGCCTTTTTTTTTTCACTAATGGATTGGTATAAATGTCTGTTGGAAGAACAGGGTGGAGAGGAAAAGAAGGGAGAATCCAAGGTATTTATATAATTTTCTTTAGGCATCCAGTTTAGATATCCAGCATTTTGAATCATCCTCCTTGAGGTATCTGTCTGTTCAATGGATTTATGGGGAACTTTGATTCCTATTTGTAACTACTTGCCGAACAACTTCAGTATCTGTGTTAGCCAGTGTAAATATTCCCATACGTGTTTAAAGTATGGGTCCAGAACCAAATCCCTCAATTTTGATTCGTTTTTTAAAAATATTTTTTGAAGTCAGAGCTTAATACGGCCTCCATATTAAATTTAAAAAGTCAATGAGATTATAGCCAAGCAACCATACAAAGGCCTGCAAATACACTTTGTAGCAGAAATTACTTTGTTCTGGGTTAGGTTTTGAATACAACTGCAACATGAACTCTCCTGTACTGGCAGCACATGCCCATCTATCCATCCCCAATGTTTTGTGTTCTATGCATGGCTCTTCCACAGCCAAAATCAGACTTCCAGAGTCCAGTGTACCAAAATCCATATTCATGCTACAAGCAAAACACACAATTTAATTTGTGGACATTTTATGAACTATAGAGCCAAATTAAAAGAGCTACCAAAAACCCAAGCCCGATTTCCTGCCTCTTCTGTCTCTGTATGTCTACTGTATCATGTTAATAACCAACTTTCCTGCTGGATTTCCTCCTGTATAAGGAATGGACTGACCTCCTATTGATCAGCTCTTTAGACATAATTTATTTAAATGGGCAACATGAAATTGGAATGGAAGCACAAGCTACGTCTGAATGTCCTCACACACTGAAATTAACACAGATGGGGAAAATTTTGGTGTGCTGAGCACTCCAAAACCACACTCCCATTACACTGGAGGGGAAGATCTGGAAAGCTACATGAAAAGCCATCGCTTGGTGAGGTGGGAAATAGGCACCACAAGCAGCCTGTAAATACACAGTTTAGAATTAGTGAAAAACTGGCTAGAACCTGGGAAAAGCCACTGTTTAGAGCCAGAAAGAAAAAACCACCCCATGACATCAAAATGCTCATAGAGAGGAGACTTGAAGGTTAATAAATAAGGAAGTGGATTCCAAGTGTTCTCCTTCTGCCCTTCAAATAATGTTTTTGCTGTCTTAAAAATACATTCCTCCACCACAGTCACAGAGCCACACTGCTTTGGCACAAGCCAGACAAGCACAGGGATAATTTAACAAAAAAACCCCTTCACTTGAGTTAACCCAACTCCAACTTCTGGGAATTGATTGACGCTTTGTACTGCTACAGAAAAAAAAGCCCAAACACACAGACATATACCTCTTACCATTCCAAGTACCATGAAAACCCAATTTTAAGGTTGTACGTGTAGCTAAGGTATTTTTCCCATCTCCATTCCCAGGCAGGATGCAGCTCCAACCTGGCTGATATGGAGAACAGCCACACACCAGAGCCATTGGAGGGAAACCTGTGGCAGCTCACTGCTATAGCAACTGCCAATATCACAGAACCTCAACAAAGCTGATTCATCTATTATAACTTGGATTTTGCTTGTTTGGGCTGAAGGCTCTGACCAGATGACTGTCCAAGTGAAAAATTTCCCAATGGAAACTGGTTTCTTCTGTGAAAAGCTTTTGCTGTATCAGTGTTTGGCAAAACTCACAATTTCCTGGAAAAAGCCAATATGATTTCCTCCTGCTTCCCCTCCTCTTGTCCACATGTTTTTAAACATTTTAGATTGCTGCTGCAAGTAGTACCAACAAGCACAGCTTCAGAGAGGGCAGGAAAGCACTGAAGCAGCTAAAGCTCTCAGTAACAACTCTGGAGGCAAATATACCCTGGGATATATACTTTATTTCATTTTCTTCCTCTTCTGGGGTATGGAGAAAGGATAAAACAGCAAGGACCTTTTCCAGCTTTCAATAAACCTCACATAATGGTGATAGTTCAGCATTTAGTTTCCTTAGCAGTGATGAGAAAAAACTCTAAGTGGTCTTTGCTATCTCTGCATTTTAAAGCTGATCAGAAAATGGTTTCATGCAAAAACTCTTCCCTAGAAGGGAAAAAAAAAAGTTTTCTGGTCTACCACAAAAAGGCAGTTTTCTACAGAAAGCAAAAGCTGTTTCAAGGAAAGTATTAGCGCAATTGAGAACCTCATATTCTGCTCAAGAACAGATTGTAGAATGTTTTAGCCAGCTGCTACAGTTAAAACTGTTCAGAATTGGTCATTGTTTACTGCTTCCTGCATTATCAAATCCAACATCTGATGCCCCAAGACCGAGGCTTTCAGGGCAAAAACTGCCCCTTTGTGTGCACAAAGTACCCAGCAAATGCTGCTGGAGCATTAAGTTAGGGAACTAATGAAGTTATGGAAATATGGAGATAATGAACTCTTTCAAGTGCTATTTTAAATTTTTCTGCCATACATCTATTTATGTTCTAAAACTCTACCACCTGTAACTCTGCATCAAAATATTAAACTGTTAACATTTTGTCCATAATAGAAGTCAGCTGCCTGTAATTAAAAATAGACAGAATGATCACATCTACAGTAACAGTCCTTAAATCCTTGCTGAAAGCTTCACCCTCTGAAGAAACACCTTCTGAAATGCCAGTACAGAATATTAGTTTCTATTTTACTGACATGCCACGAAAAATACCCACGCAGTGTAATCCGATGCATTATCATCTCAGAAGCTAAACGTGGTGTCAAATTTACTGAGCCAATTTCAATCTGCAGGAAACCAGAACTTCATTATTATTTATTTTTATTATTAGTAGTAGTAGTAGAGTATTAATATTATTATTACTTCATTTTGGTGCAAGTTTCGAGCTCTGTGGTGTTTTAAGGTCTCTCCATACAGGTCAACGGCAAATGCTTTGGAAAGGAGTCAGTGGCAGAGAGAAGGTGGCATTTTGGTGGCTTCAATTCCCAGGATAAGCAAAGAGAAATGGTTTGAACCCAATGGAGCTCTGATTTCTTTGCTGAAACACCTTTGCTTCTCTCTTCCCACACCTGCTCTGAGACACATGGCTCCATCTGGCTACCTGTTTTCTGGGCAATCCAAGGGATATGCCACCACGGAGACAAAGATAATTTCATCAGTGGCAGCATTAAACTTTACACCTGGATCTTCACACATGGATGAAGGAGGTGCATCAATTTACTGTCCAACCTTTTCTCCCCCTGGCAAAGCTTCCCTGTGCCTTTGAAGGGAACAGAGCAGAGGACCCCACATCCACGCTTAGGTCACTCCTTCAAAAAAAGCTTCTTCTGTAAAATAAATAGTTATCAAATGCAACTCCAACAATCTCAAGCTGAGAAAATAATTAGTTCATGCTACAATTGCTACAAAAATGAAGAGGGAATAAATGACCGAACACAGCTCTGCACACGCACTGCTCCAACAACTGCAATCATGAAAAATATTCCTCACACTCCTTAGCCCAGCATTAACCAGCAGCAGAAGAGGCAAAATGACAAATATTTCAAAAAAGTATATACACTGAGGAAATAGGCTTCACTTACAGTGCTGAGGTGTTCTTATATGAATTTGATGATGACTCTTTTTATTTGGAGTACAGAACTCTGGTACCACTGCCAGAGGATCATTTAAATGTCAAATGGAAACAAAACAGTCATGAGATTTTCTCATCTTGGTAACACAGGGATGTTACATGTGGCTATATATATGTGTGTGTGTGCATTTCTGTGTGCACATGTTTTATTTCACCATAAAAGACTGGTTACACTGTCAGCCCATCAGGGGAAAAATCCAGTTCAAGTCACTCAAACTTCACATTTGGTATCTCAGCGCCCCTGCCAACACAGCAGGGCACAGCGAGGCCTCGGTGCTGCCTGCAGCCCTGGGCACTGCTCTGCTGTTGTTTTTTAGGAAAGTAAAACAACTGGAAAGTTGTTAATTCTCTTACAATTCATTTTTAAACACCCACGAGGCCAAAGGCCTCTAAACACTAATGCAAAATGCAAAACATATCAAAGCAAAACCAAGGGGGTTTGACTCAGACTCTTCTGCAGACTTTTACATCAAGGAAACATGCAAGGAGCAGTTTAGTCCTTGAGGTGAGAGGTGGTTTTAGCAGCTCGGGATCAGAGATTGCTTGGAGACTTAGCTGGAAAATGAGATACAGAGTGGAATCCCGACTGCAGATCTCAACAGTGGAGCTGTGGCAGAGCAGGGAGCAGCTCCCACCTGCACGGCTCCATTTCACCCAGCTGAGGAGGGAACACGCTGCTGCATTATGTGGATCAGCTTTCTGGAGCTGAAAGGCCAATCTTGACCCAAAACACAATTATCAAAGAGCAGGGGAATGAAGAATGCTGTGTATGGATAAGGGGGAGGCACAGGACTTGGTGTGTTTGGGCAAACTTGGACCCAAGGAATGGTGCTGATGAGCTCTCTGCTCTCTGAAGCAGCCTGGTGTTGCTTTCAGGCTCAGAGCAGGGGCACAACACAAAGGTGGGAAGGACAAAAAGGGGGAGAGGAGACTTGAAGTCAGAGGAAATGAGCAAAAAATGAGAAAAAGCCAAAACACGTAGGAGTAAACGACGGAGTCACTGAAGTGGCTTCAGAGGAAGGTGATCACCACCTTCTCCCAGCAGCACCTTTAATCATCCCTGATGCAATTTCACTAAAGCAAATTCTATTTAATTTCATTGTGCCTGACCAAGCAGTGCAATTCCTACTAGCTGGACACTTTCTAGCCTTCATCAGGCTTTTGCAATAGCACTCATTCCCTCGAATTTATCAGTGCATTTATCACAGCGGCTCCAAAAGCGCCAGCTCCATGAGGCAGAACCTGGTGCTCAATACTTTATTTGTATTCAGCAGATCGACCTTTGCATTCTGTCCTGGTACGCTGATAATTTCCCCTGTTTCCAAGAGAACTCCTACTGCCCTGCCACACAATCACTCCCTCGTTTGACGAGCAGAGCACTTTCCTTCACATCAGCTTTGGTCACTGCATATTTATACAGCATTTAGCAGCTCAACCAACTAAGTTTAACCCATAGGTATTTAATTTGTTTTGCTACAAGAACAACAAAACTCAGCTATTTAGCTTAACCCCAAATTTCACAATGTTAGTGATCCTTTTGTGAAAAAAAATAAATTCAAGTACAACTATCAAAGATCAATTTCAGAATCTTTACATACAGGATGCACTTAAAAAAAATAAAATGTACATATATCTTGTAGCAGTGTGATTTTTACTGCCCATCTTAAAGACAACACACACACACACACAATAAAAATCCCAGAGAATCTTTTCCTTACAATTGTTTTAGCACATAACCACTTGCTAGTAAAGCAGCAGGAGAGTAATGATGAAAGGAGATTATAAATTATATCAATGTACACAGAAATAGGTAAAAGTTCTACAAAAACACAGTAATTCAAGTTCTTCTCATGCGTTATTCTTAAAATATATCCATCATCATGTCAGCTCTTCCTTCGGAAGTCAACATTTCTTAAAGATTGGGGTTTACACTTGCACTGCTGGATATTTTAACAGTAGAAAATGTGATCTATGTGGCATAATTCATCTTTGGCTTGGACTGGATCCAGGTCAAAGAGCTCCATATTTTCAGCCCATTAGTCATGGGAATTACAAGTATTATACAGTTGCTTTTAATTGGTAGTTCATGCTCAACCACTGCAAACCAGTCTATGATTGCAAAACTAGCTAAATTATATTCTCAATAAAACATCATCCAGCCTGCAAAGAAAAAAACCAAAACAACCCTGTCCCAAAGCAAATTACATCTCACATGCATAAGTAAAATATAACTAGCTCCACACTCAACGATCATGGGAAAAATGTTGATGACCAGCCCTGACTGGCCAGCGGAGCAGAGCTCCAGCCCAACGCCACGTTCCACCCCAGCTCCCTCTCAAAGGAAAGTCGTTCTCAATGCTCGAGTGGTCAAACACAACATTAAGTAGCAAGCACTAAAAAGTTAATTGAATGTTTGCCAGGAGACGTATGCCCCATTTTTATACTGGATAATTAATTTCTTTGTTTTTATAAGAATTTTAAAGAGTGACCAACATGCACCCTGAGGGTAATGATCTTCATTCAAGGGAGACTTCTGACTTTTTGTGGCACAGGACTTATTTGTAACTGGAAACGCTCCAAGAATGTTCTCCTGTAGGTGCTCACTTTTAACATTACACAAACTCTTGCATCTATTTTATCTTAAGCAGCTGGTATCTTTGCACACCTCTCCTAAGAGATGATCATTTTAGTTCAAGGATCGCAAAAATAAATTTGTTCTTAACACTGTTTAGAAGCAAGGTGAGAGAGGCACAGGTGAAACACCTCGGGATGGAGGCTCAGTGGAAGGGACTATCTCTCCTTCTAGTCATGTATTTTCAAATTACAAGAGGTGTCCTTTCTCATCGTGATAGTCTCTAAACCCTATTACACATGGTAACAGAGCTTTGCTGTTGACAGTGTGAGCTACTCATTAATATAAACTGCAGTTTTGGGGTTTAAAAATGTTTTTCTTAAGTTACTATCAACCCTGTCAGGATTAATTGCTTTACAGTATACTTAAACTGTCAAAACAGTTCCATATTTAGAACCAGAAAGGAAATATGGACTATTAGCATCTCACAACCCAGGACAAAGATTCAACTTACCCACAGACTTCTGGTCTACTACTGTTTTGGAATAAAAATCCAGAATTATCTTTACCACAATTATGCTTTTGCTGTTTACAATGAATGTTGCTGTAAGGTAAAATTTTAATCGTTCCCATGCTGTTGTCATCTGTGAGTAACTTTTACTGCCTCTGCAAACAAGGTCTTTAAACAGTCAGCCACTTATACTAAAGAAAATACTGACAAGTAAACAAGCAATATTGTGCCTCTCTCTTCAAACCCTCCCTGTGATGACTGCAGGAACTACTGCTGATTATAGCTGTCAGAAAATGTACTGGCTATGTATGTGGCATTTCAGTTCCTTGGGCCTTGCCATTAAATATGACCAACTATCAGAATGACCAGAGAAACACCAAACTCCTCAACAAGTGAACTCTAGGACTTCTTAAAGCTTTCATCTGTTTGTGTGGTTTTTGGACTGTGATTTTTGACTGTCATTCCAACTGCTGTGTCATCTAAAATTATCTCAGTTAACATAAAGAGATGTTTCTTATCATAAGTAAAAACAGGACTAGGACAGGAGTCTGAAAGAGTGACAGGGCGATTACATGGTTTAGCTGCTCACCTGGGCTGGCTCCTGCAGGTCTGAGCACGTTTCCACTACAAAGGAATCAATAGGCATTCACTCTGCACAGCCACCTCCAAGCTCCTCACTGCTATCACTACTCTAAGATCTTTAAAGAAGTTTTTTTCACTGCCTAAATATCTGTATAAGAGCAAATTTTAAACTATCTGCATCATAAAAGACAACCTGGTATAAAGGTGAAGCATCTTTCTACTGCCAGCTGGACCTTCTTCTAACTCTCATCTGAATTGTTGGCAACAGTAGAGTGCCAGGAAAACAAATTCTGCTATCCACCTCCCTTCAGTCTGCTCACTCTGCAGGTTACCCATGCGCTGGTTTGGGGTACAAACACTCACACTGTCAGGTCACCTTTCAATTTTGCTCCTGGATTGCAGTTTTCCTGCTTGAATGAAACTCAGAGAATCGCAAAATAGTTTGGATTGGAGGGGACCTTACGGATCATCCAGTTCCAACCCTGTTCCATGGGCAGGGACACCTTCCACCAGACCAGGCTGCTCAGAGCCCCATCCAACCTGGCCTTGGACACTTCCAGGGATGGGGCAGCCACAGATTCTCTGGGCAACCTGTGCCAAGGCCTTGCCACTCTCACAGTAAAAAATTTCTTCCTTGTATCTAATTACCCTCAACCTGGACACTGCAGCTCCAAGCAAGCTCCACTGGTGAGACTCAGGTGATGTGCGCAAAAGCTGGTGTGGGTATTTCTACAAGGAACACTTAGCGTTGTGTCCTCCTTTGCACCTGGAAATGCACGTATGCATTCATGTATGTTGAGAGTTTAGGGCTCCTTCTCAGCCAGCAAACTCAGCTGAGGGGAACTTGTTTGTCCTCCAGGGAGGGCAGTGGGGACACACTGGGGCATCACCAGCATATGGATTGCTGCCTGCAGGTCAGGGACATGTCCACACACCCCGGCTGGAGTGAAGGCAGCGCCTGCCCCTCAGCAGAGCGGCCCAGTCCAGCGCAAAAGCACCTACAGATCAGACCTGCAGGTCTTCTGCAAGTGGATGGAACAGATTTCACTTTCAATGCAAGTAAGGCAAACTAGAAGGAAAATCTCCTCTCTTCACACTACCAAAATGACAGAGAAGATGTAAAGTGAGTGGTCTTTTTGCAGAGCAAGAAAAACCTGTACTCTGCCCTCTCCCAGATCTTTGTTGACATGATGACAAATAAAAGAGAAAACCTACTGTTTCTTGTGGAAGTAAAAATATGTTTAACAACGTGTGCACACACAAATATTTAGGAGCAGACAAAGCTGCGGTAATGAGGGGCTTCTCATGTCCCACCAGCAGCCCACAGCAATAATTCACTTTATTGTAACAGATCAACTGGAAAGGCTGGAGAGGCTCTTAGGACCTGAGAGAACAGCACGAAGATGTGTCAGGGGAGATTGAGGTTGGATATTATGAAAAAGATTGCTCCCCCAGAGGGTGGTTGGGCACTGGAATGGGTTCCCCAGGGAAGTGGTCAGAGCACCAAGCCTGACAGAGCTCAAGCAGTATTTGGACAATGCTCTCAGGCACAGGGTGGGCTTCCTGGGGCTGTCCTGTGCAGGGCCAGGAGCTGGACTCAATGATCCATGGACTCCATGATCCCTTCCAACTCAGGATATTCTATGATTTTAAGCTGCTGGGTTGGAGACATCTTCTGCCTGAAGGTGTAATAAGCTCAGGTTTATATGCTTTCTTCTGTTCTAAAATAAAGCACACACATTTATTGACCAAATATGAATTAAATGCAAATGATTTCACAGCTGTAGCCTTTCCAGACCATGTACCACCATGCTACAACACTGCCATAGTCGAGTTAAAGCCAATATTCCACTCACACTGGCAATTTTCCACTAACAACAAACCCAAGTCTAGTCGATGCAACATTTCAAAACGCATGTAAACTATTTAGATGAATTCTTTTTATTGACAATCCCAGGGGAATGGAGAGAAAATGATTTGTTTTACCCTCAGAGCTCAAAGCTCTCTTGGGAGGTAATTCAATTGAAATTTCACATTCAGTCTAGCCAGGCCGTGATAAACAGATGCTTAAATTAGCTGCATTACACCATAATCAAATATCTTAAGACGGGGGAAAAGTTTCCAATAAACAATGGGGGTGGAGGGAGCTTCCCAGTATTTTTAGAAGGAATGTTTTTCATACCTCTCTGAAGCTCCTGCAGCAGCCCCACTCCTACAGCCGCAGAGGCATCTAACAATGCAAGGAATAAACACACAAACACAAACCCAAACATAACTGGCATTTCCCTGAGATCTCTGGGAGATTAGGCGACCTGCACCCCCAGCACTTCCTTTACCTACTACACTCAGAGATTTCTAGTTTGATGTCCTGCTACACAGCACTACCCCTTCTCCAAAAATGCTTTACAAAAATGCTGCTTGTTTTCATTTAAACAAATTGTTGCATAAAACACCCTCACACGAGGGAGGCAGAAGAGGTAACCAGACCGGTGCTACCGTTCAGCATTTGCTGCTCAGATCCAAACCCTCTCTATGGTCCAAGCAACACCAGGTATCTCCATCCCCTGCTCCCAACACCTGAGCCATTTCCTCTCCCTTTCCTTCTTGGTCCTTCCCTACCTTACTAAGCAAAAAGGCAGCAAGAAGCAGAAAATCTGTGTTTTGTTCCTGCTCCAACTGTTGAGAAGGCAAAATTTCTCCAAAAATAACTAAATGCTTTGTCCATGCAGGAGGGATCGCCTTGTTATTCCTGAGAAATCCCTGGAAGAGCATGAATGGTGGTGGAGTCACCCGCCCTGGGGCTGTTTAAGGAAAGACTGGACATGGTACTCAGTGCCAGGGTGGTGATCAATCATTGGTTGGATTCAATGATCTCACAGGTCTTTTCCAACCTAATTCATTCTCTGATTCTGTAAATGGTCTGTTAGAATACTACAAATACAAACCATAGATAGTTCTCCCAACCAAACTTCCTAATTCAAGAAGCTAAGGGGAATAACAGAGGGAAGGGGGGGAAAAAAGCATATAAGGAGTTTTCTACATTTTCCCACTTTTTTCTAAAAAGAAGTATTTTGCATTTCTCTCTAGAGTTTCTGTGCAGGTCTGTGACACTGCATGAGTGATGCTGGCTGTCACTGCACTTCCCAGTTCCCACAGTTATCAAGGTAATGTGCTTTTAGCACATCCAGAAGTTTCAAAAATCAAGACAAACAAAATAAGGTATTCCAATAATCAAGATTTAATCCCTGAGGAGTTTTCAGTCATGGGGTTTGGTGCTTGCTCAGTGTTGCTGCAGACCCACAGCCACCCCCTGGCACCCAGAACAAACAAAACGCCCTGAAACGGAGGGTCAGGCTTCCAAACATTTTGTGTTTTAGGGGTTGTTGGCTGGTTCCTTTTGAAGTTCACTGCCACTTTTCCTCATCAGTAAGTGCTCCTCAGCCTGCTCTGCCACTGAAAGCATTTGCCTGCTGCAAGAGGTTCATACAGGCAATAATTAGAGGGGAAAATAAGATTTAAAATTCCAACATCCTGGACACCATACAAAGTAAGCTGATGAGAAAACTGCAGCCTGTTATTCTGAAGGTTGAAATAAATGTCATAAGGATTCCTCTGGCTTAAAAAACGAACCCCATGATACCTATTGCAGGTTCAGTCTGATTGAATCACTCTGTGCATTATCGCAACTGTAAAATCCAAAGTGTAAATGGCTCCTTGGGTTTGTAATGCTCAAAAACCAAAGCTCCCATTTCACAAAATTCTGATTTTTTTTATTGGTCTTCTTGTTTAATTAAAGTTTTTAGTAAACCTAAATAGCAATACTGGGAGGACATTTTGACAAAGACAATTTGCCTGTCCTCCAGGTCAGCTACCACCCAAGTTTTTCAAGTACCTTTTTGAACCAAGGATGTGTTTAGTAAATGGATGCTGTAAAAGAGCCATTCCTACAAAGACCAGATTGTATTTTAAAGCAGTACGGAGCACCACAATCTGAAAAATGAGGCTAAGAGCTGGCAGTTACTTAGAGAAAGCTGATTTGAACACTAAGCGAGCACCAAAAATGTGTTTGCTGGATCAAATAAAATGTGAAATGTTGCATCAAGTTTTTTGGTCTGTGATAAAAACAGGCTACACATGAGACACTAGCAGCTCCTATTGTAAGATAAACCTGGCATGCCGAAAAATCTCTCTCTTTTAATGGCATTACTTCCATCACAACAGCTCAGGAAAAGTTGTCAGCGGTGTGAAACGGGAAGGTTAAAGCTCCTTTTGCCTGGGGAAGGCAAATCCAGTGGGTGATGAGTATCCCTCTTCTCTTCCATGCCAAACGCACCAGGAAGGAGCTGCTTGGAAAACTCAGCAGCAGCAGCAGCAGCAGCAGCAGCAGCAGCAGCAGCAGCAGCAGCAGCAGGGGAGCCGCAGGCAGCAGCACGGGGAGCACCAGCTCACAGGAAAAGCTTGATAGGCTCCCAACAGCCCTAATGCTGCAGTTCAAGTTCGCCTGACCCCCGGGTTACCCCCACGCTGCAGGTGATGCCTGGGGCGTCTCTCGCTGAAACCTAACGCATCAAAGTTGTTGGGTTTTTTCTTTTTAGGGGGTAGCTGAGTTTCCAACTTGTTTTTACTTACAGGGTTAAGAATGTACAGTAAATGCAGGAGATTAAGAAGCAGCAAGGAAAGAGTCTTGAATCTGTCCTTCATGTCTTACATCTTTACTTTCATAAACTAAGCAGACTCATCTCCTAAAAAAAACAGTAATAAAACGCCCTAAACCCAGAGCTTCCAGGCACCAAATGCTTTCTAGCACTAATATTTCCAAATAGAATTCATGGCTTTAAAGGCTCCATGAATTAGAATAATGCCATGAAATCAGTAATTTAAATAAAGTAATATTTTAATTGATTCTGACATTCAGAGACATTTCTTTGCATTGCCACCTCGTTCTGACCTTTCACCCCAAGTGGGTTTCACTCCAATGATGGGGACCAGAGATTTATTGCTGTCTTTGAAGTTATAAATGCACAGTAGCAAGATCTGCCCCCAAAGAAATAAGGGGGACACTTCCTACTGATCTTACAGAGAACAAGATTTGGCCATGAGAAGTGTAATAAAAATACTAAAGTAACATATACAACACACCCAGCAAAAGAGCTGCAGAATCAGAGACCACTTCAATTATTGTGGTTTCTCTTTATAGGAGGGTCAGGAAAAAAAAAAAAGTGGGTGGCTGTTACATGACAGTATAAAACAGGGCAGATAATTAGACCTGCAAGGGCAAAACTCCCTGGCCAAATTGTGACACAGGTATCGGGTTATCTTACATGCTTACTTAAAAAAAAAAAGGACAAAAAAAGAGCTGTATAGGTAGAGGTACAGAGAAGATAAAGAAAAATTAGGCATTTAATTCCCAAAGGCAACAATACAAAAATGCATCTTTAATTCCCCCCATCCCAAAAGCATACTACTAAATTCAGGAAATGTATTGTGATAAACCTCTAAAGTTTGTTAAAAACTTGAACAAAATTTCAGATATTTAATAAGAGCAGCCAAAGCACTAATAAAAAGAAAATTTCTAGGTCTTTATGATTCAGCAAGCCTTACAGAGAGAGGTTAGGGAAAATACTAGTTTTATGGGGGAGTAGGATACTCTACAGTTGCCTTCCAAAGGACATTTCATACTGTTCTATATGGAATTTACCCATCACACAGAGGATAACACACCAAACCCTCTATCAGGATACAGACCCAACATTACAACACCTGGATTTCTGCATTCTTAAAAGCTCTTAGAGATTTTGTCGTTCCAGCTCCTGCTGACTCCTGTTTTCACTTATGTTAATTACCAAATTCTGAAGAACTTGTTGGCTTCTGACTCATCCTTTACTACCTCCTCCTCCTCCAACCTGCATGCAACACACCTTCTTTAGCGCTGTCTAATGATTTATCATTTTTCTGATCAGCTCTCCGGAAAGCACAGAACTATCTATAATCACACACGGCAGTATGAACATTTTAATTTAGTAGCCTGTATGTACAATATTTCAAGTGGTTCAGGTCATAACACAGTACCACCTTCAGCAGATTATTCCTAGAGCAAAATAACCTAACAGAAAAATAACGTTCCCATGTTTTCCCAGCGTGAATGTATAAATATATCCTGAGTGCAGTACGTTACTGGGAAGTCAGACAACAGCGGCAAGAATTCAAGCAACATGTATGAGAGTGTGAAGAATGTGAAGGTCTGTCTGACAAAACCATGAAAGAAAAAGAATATGTGAAATGTAAGAAGCTCCATGCAAAGCTTCACAATTCTCCTTTGCTCTCACTTAAAAATAAAGATTATTTTGAAAACTTTGGATTTCTGTACTATCTGTTGTTTGTAAGATCAATTGTTCATTTAAGCAACAGCAAGTTGTAATCCTAAATCATTTATCTGTAGTCATTATAGTGCTTTTACAAACTTATTATTATTTACAATTCTATTTGGTTTTCTTAGACTTCATTTTCCAAAGCTGTGCAACATACATTTTAAACCAAGCACACTTAGTTTCATGTTGATTAAAAATAAGCAGTCCTGAAATGAATAGCTGAGCACAGAAAGCCCTTTACTCCTACCACACTATGACTGATGTAACCACTGCTGAATGAAGAAGAAAGTTTCTCACCCCATCACATTTCTACCCTGTTTCTCCCCGCTTTTTAATTTGAGAGTATCACAAGTTGTTCTGTCTATTCAAGCAACATCAACACATTCATTTCCACAAATCTGTGACCTAAACAGGCACTTGAACAATTCTACTTTATATTTCTTTTACTCAAAACTGCTACCAGCACGCTTTTGAAACACAGGATTAAAAACAACCGCAGAAGAGAAAAAAATACAATGCAATTTATTTGTATATCCCATCCACATGACAACGTACCTCCTTTGTCTAATCGACTCCCGGGGAAAAAAAAGGAGGTCAGGAGGTGAGATCTGAAGAGAGGATGGAGCTCAGTGGGACAGAGGAGAGCAGAAAGCTCCCCAGACCCGGGCAACACAAGTGAGATACTGTGGAACCACAGGAAGGGGAAAAGGAGAGACTAGAGGTCAGATCCTGGTGTTTTTGCACATCAAACTCGCGCCAAGGCTGGTATTTTGTGCTACCAGTCTCAGGCTGCAATCCCAGGACATCAGAGTCGAGGCTGGGATTTGAACAAGGCATGGGGCTGTGTTAGGGGAGCCGAGTATCTCGGGGGCTGCCCGAGCCTGGCCCTAAAGGGGTCCGCGGCCAGGGCGCAAAAAAATTGACAAGAAATCAAACAAGGACAAGAATGGGGAAAATGAAACACAAGAGCAGTTTGGCTCTTGCTTTCTGGCCTCATAAATTCTTAGTTGCAGAAGAGAAGTCAGATGGAACAAAGCATAAATAAAGTAGGAGGTGAGTTTTAACCATTTTTCAGGGCAGGGAGAAGGAGAGCTAAACAGACTGCACCTCTCAGCCCTCATTGAGATGCAAACCACACAAAGGCGAAAAACTCATCTTGATGCACTGGTAGTTACGCATGTAAATTCCAGCGCAGGGAGCAAGATAAGCCCAAAGAATGCAGTTTCTCTCACCAGAAAGATTCAGCTTTGTGTATAATGCTGTAGTCTAACTACTGTAACCATCAGGACAACTCTGTTTAATATCAATAAAGTGAGCAATGTGTTTGCCTCATGCCAAACGAGCTGAAAACCCAGAGCAACCAATTCCCACAACCTAGAAACACCCATACGTGAAACAGCATCCAACTTTGCTTTGATACAAAAACCCCTTTCTTTCCACTTCAGGCTCTTCTTCCTTAACCGGAGCAGAGCGGCAGAGAGGAGTCTGAAATGA
This sequence comes from Dryoscopus gambensis, assembly GCA_013389985.1. Lineage (NCBI taxonomy): Eukaryota > Metazoa > Chordata > Aves > Passeriformes > Malaconotidae > Dryoscopus > Dryoscopus gambensis. The sequence continues at coordinate 43,567 of WEIT01003901.1, forward strand.
GAGCCCACCTGTGCAGCGCAACGTGAACCTCAGTCTCCTCCTCTAGTGGAAAATAAAGTTTTATTTTAAAAAGACAGGCCTGTGGTGTGCCCTTGTAGGAGCCCCATACGATAACACTGGCAATACCACGTGGCAACCTCTTTCTCTTTCCTCTGCCTCATCTCTGGCTAATTTTTTTTTATTTTAGTTATTTTGGCAGCTGCAGAACACACAAATCTGCACACTGCAGAACACTAGTTTAGTTATCTAGATGCAAAAAAATTTTTTTTGTTTTAATCATTAACAGCAATTATGAAGCGTTGCTTTTGAAAGGCCATAATTAGGGATGACAGACAAACAGTGGATGTGGCAGGAAAAGATAGTACCAGTTCTTTGATAGTACAAAGCAAACCACCAAGGCAGCGTGATAGTACTAGTTTCATTCCTTTTGGAGTTCATCAGTTGCGAGCGATTGAATTCTGCCTCGTGACTGATAAATGCATATTTTGATTTGTTTCCCCTTGAAAGCCAAGTACTCTTTTATTGGCAGGCTGATTAAAGCGGAATTAAAATGTTCTCTGAGGAAAGAGGTGAAAACTTGTCACCTTTTCTGCAATGCTCTTTTTTCCCCCCCTTAGTAGATAAGGGTTTTTCAGAGTCACAGACACCGGATACTTGGGGGTAAATTAACCAAACTAGTCATGTTTTAAAAGGACAATTGTTCTATTTTTAAAGCTGTCGTTTTCTGAATATTTGATTAGGGCTGCGTTACAAAAGATAACTTTTGCAAACAGTCTGCTCTCCCCCCCCCCCCCCCCCCCCCTTATTAATTTTACATTAGATTTCCACTGTGTTCCAGCAAAGCCCGTGGTGACTCCCTGCTCCGTGGAGGCTTCCTTCCTACAGCGATCTCTGCAGGATTTCAGCATGGCAGAGTTCAGCTACATCAGCAAACAGGCAGCCAGAAACCTCAGGCCCTGAGCTGAAGTGCAGCTAAGCTTGGAAGAAATACAAATATTTAAAGACAGTGTAGAGAACCAATAAAAAGCAGGGACAAAAAATTCTGCGAAGCATTTACATGACATAAAGCTACTAGACCAAAATAAATGCGACCCTGGTGAATTTGCTATACCAGAAGTTTATGCTTCCCTCAATTTAAAATTTTCAAATAAAGAGACTAAGTACAAAGCCCTGGAGAGAAAAATAGTAGAAAGTAATACAGTTATGAGAGCAACAGCAGCCATTGCAAGTGATATTGTTATTCTCCATCAAGGAAGCAATAACTTTGATGAATAATCCCTTTAATGAACACCAAGATGGGGTTCTGCCTCCCTAATTAAATTAAATTAAAAGTGTCAGGTATCAAACCTCTGCGGTAAAGACGAAGAGAAGCTACACAGCAGCTTCCCAACACGGTATTATCAATCCTGATTTTGAATCTCAAAGTACTAACAATAAAAATAAGCAGTCTCTGGTGTTCCGGAGACAGGAGTGGTAGAAAACAGACCTATGAAAGATGACAGATTAATAAGAGACCCAAAAGTAGGTGACTGTGATAGAGGTGGAAACTTTCTCCTTAACTTATCCCTTACCATGGTTGTGTCATGTGGCTTAAAAGATCAACTACAGAAAGCAGAGAAAGCAAAATGAGTTCAAGCAAGCCATGGAGTCTTATCAACAAATTATCTTTACCAGATAGAAGGCAGATCTTCATTATGACTTTAGCAGGATTTTTTGTGGGTTAATTTTCTTACTCTCTATCTGATGCAACAGAAAAATACAAAGCCTGAAGGAAAATAATCCCTATAATTTGCATTTTTAAATGCCCCTACATAAAATACATATTTAAGCAGATGCATCATAATGGCTGGAATTATTAAGTTACATAAGTATTTAGAGAGATTATGAAATACTTATTGATTTAACTGCATAAATATGTACCTAGGGAAATTTATATCACAAATGAAACTGGCCAAAGCCATTCTGTCAAAGCCAAAACAAAGACAATTATCTTGTCAATAAAAAATTGAAGGTACTAAAAATAGACAAATTTTATCATCATCATAACAAGTTAGTAGGGAACAAACCTCATAAATCCCTATACAGACACCCAAGTGAATGGAAAGTAAGTACTTATTTTGATGGTGTCCCAAGAATCTCTTAGGATTTGGGGGAGGAGGAGCATAAAGCGTTACCTTGTCAAAAACCACTAAGTTGTACAATTTTTTATTTTCAAAAAGTATTTAATTGTATAATTACATAGGCCGTGTTATAAACAATCATTTAGGGCATCCTCACTCCACTGACAGTCTTCCAAGCTTTCAAAATTCATTAGGATCTTGGCAATAAATATTGCCAATGTATTTTACTGTAACTGTATCGATCCTAATGCACTTCACTTATCTATAGAGATAAAACTTATCTTGACCTTGTCGAATACAAACAGTCTGGACTAAAAACCTGCGATAGCCTCTTGTGGGGAAAACACACAGCAGATAACAGCTACAGGGATGATACAGGAGCAGAACATCAGTATTAATGTTTCAGACAAAACAGAAATTTGCCTGAATATTACCCTACCGAGCTCATGTAAGGAGACAGTAATAGGAAATGATATGAAAGAAGGCTGTAAAAAACAAATATGTACATTTTAATTAGAGTCTTCTTGGGCACTGTATTAGTCCCCTTAGAAAATACACGACAGAGATGGTTACAATCTGCTGCATGGCAATACTACTGACTATGCCTTTTTTTTTTGGAGGCAATTACCTCTCTTTTTGAAAGTCAAAACCAGTTGCGTTGTGCTGCACTAAGAAGGAACCCAACCAACTTTTGCCTTTGTTATTTAAAGTTGCTGTTTCCAGCTGCAATGCCAGCGGTGACTGCAGACAGCGGCACTGGCCTTGAGACATGAACCCTGCTGCAGGCAGGGACAGACCCGGCACCGCCATCCCGACGGATCCTACAGCACCACCAGGGCACAGAGCCCGCAGCAGGATCAGGATCAAGCTCCAACCCCGGGATTGCCCCTGGAAGCAAAGAGCCGTACGGACCCACGCCGAACGCTTTCGTTTCAAACTCTTTGGTGCTCCTTCCCTCGCAATCCGCCTGCCTTCCGCTGCTGATAACTTCATTAACATTTTCAAGTAGGGAAAAAAAATGTTAACCGCTATTTCTAAGGCAACAGAGATTTTTGGAGAAGATGTCTTCGTGGTTGATTTTGAAATTAATGCAAGAGTATCCCGCCAGCCGGCAGCAGAGCATATCCCTCGATCTTTAACGCAAACTTCTCCAGGTTGTTCATGTAACTCAACCAGTTACAGACAAAGAGGCACTTTCTAAAAGAAACCTACAATGTGTTTTTCGCAATTAATGCTCTATGTATTTGCCAATTCAAGAGCCAAACACGTCAGACTTCCATCTTCCAAATATCTCCCCTTTACAAGCAGTAACAGCAGTCTAATGTAACGTCAGTGTTAAGTACTCTAGTACCTCAGAAAATTATTTCTTTCTGACACAATGTTTTGTAGCTGGTCCTCATAAATCATAAAAAATTAAGATGTTTACAGGAATTTGGACAAGGAAACTATTTCTAGGTCACAGTAATTACTTTGCATTTGCAATTAATGAAAAATAACTATGCCTGATCACTTTAATTAATATTTCAATATGCTAAACAGCACCAATACAGGACAAGTTGTTGCAAAGATCCAGAGGAAAACAAACTAAAGAAGAAAACAAAATCTGGCCAATAAAGTCAATAGGTTTCACACAGAATTAAATATAATGTGTTTCAAATATATTTTTGACAAACTGCAAGTAGTGACAATTCAAAAATACTATAATACACAGTCGGATACAAATGTAAAATTATTGTGTCGCATTAACTCAGCTTTAAGCAGGTTCGTATAAAAACATTTTAAAGGTTTCCTATTTACTCTGAGCAAGTAAATGAAAGTAACTGCATAGTTTTCTATTTCTACCTTCAAATATTGCTAAGCTTTGGGAGATAGCAATAAACTTTCTACCTTTTGATAGGCAACAGTATTTTGCGTTGACTGAAGGCAAATAGAGACAAAAATAATACTATCCACAGCAGTGGCACAAAGAATAAGGCTCCATTGCTAATTATACAGGGAACTGAATTTAATTACATGGAGAACATTAAACACTTTCCAAACAGGGGAAAAAAAATCAAGAAAAGCTTGAGATGAGCCTTTCAAGTGCCTTTAATGCTCCAACAGTGCCCTCTGCCGAGGCTCCCAAATAGTGCTGGATTAGTTATCCAGCACCAAACACTGCACACAACCAGGCATCACTAGTTTGGGATCGTTTCTGCCTAAAAATAAGCACCCCACAAAACCCAGTTAAGCCAACTTCCTGCAGGATGCATATGTCACATATGCAGTGCAGCACTGCATTCAGCGTGCGTTTTGCAGTGAGATGGCAACTAATAATTTCAAAGACTGTTGTAGTTCAAAGACATCCAAAAGGCAACATGTGAAGTCTGAATCGCTTCGGTCTCACTCACAAGATCCATCTAACGAGGATATTCCCAAAGACGAATCTGTTTAGGATCCCATACTAAAGCACTGCTATTCTTAAAATCCAACTTAGTTTGCTTTTGCATTGTGACAGGTACGACTGAGTGATACCAGAAACACCTTTGAAAGCAAATACTCTCCAAAATAATCTAAAGCAAATTAAAAAAAAAAAATCTGTTTCATTACTCAATACATTTTAGTGTGAATTTTTTCAGATGGTAACTATATCCCCAAATATTGCTGTCTGGCTCCTGAAAACAAACCAGTGAACTAAATGCCGTCCTAAGCACCGAGGAAAGACTGGGCGATGTGTTTCAAAACTCCAGTTTCATGTGGCCAAGTGAAAAAGGGAAAGGGGAAAGAAAACAGGAGGCAAAGGATCTTAGGCACAACTGAAAAGTGTAGCATAGAAATTCCTGACAGCTCCCTCACCGTTCCTTTTTTCTAAAGAAAACACAGTTGTTTTTTTCTCAAGTCACCCCTTGATTTACCTACCTTAATCTGGGAGAATAAAAAGTGCAAAGAGCTATTTGTTTCCAGTTTATTATGTTTTTTCTCTGACCAAATTTTTAGAATTCCCACTAACACCAACGAACGACACTTTTGAAAGTCTGAGCCTTGCCTCTTCCCCAAATTCACAAGTTATTCAATAGCTCTAATGATTAACTGGCAAACAGTTTATCACCTGAAAAAAAACTACAGCCACAAGCACCTAGATATTTCAGATTAGACTGCAGTCATAAAATTTAGATAATTTTATAGCTGCAGAAAGCAGATGATGCCAAAATAGCCATGAATTGTAGAAGCCCGTTTCATACCAGCAGCTCCCTGAAACTCGGCTCCTCTGCACAGCCGACTCTGCGCTCTCCGGGTACTCAGAGGAGCAAACAGACTCAGTTAAAACTTACACCTTCCTACCTCAGTGACACCTTTTATAAAACTGGGGGGGGATCTTCCTACTTTCATTTTAAAATTAGAAATTAAAAAACCTCCCCTATTCTTGAGGAATCTTAAATTTACATGGTTTAAAGTAACGGGGAGCATTCAGTGTAAAAACCAAATGCAGGCTGGCAGTCCTGAGGTGAAGTTTATTTGCACATCCTGCAGATTACAGCAACTTTTCCACCACCTCACAAGCACCCTGGGAAATGGCAAACTACCAGACCCTCATCCAGCTGGTGATGCTGGAGAACGGGAGCGGGATGCTCGCTCAGCCATTGATGTGGACACCGATTTCCACAACCTTTACTGCGCATGGTGGCTCGAAATCAGGCTGCCAAAACTGGGTGTAAACAGTCAGGGTTGAGAGTACCTAAAGGTGCTGCTAATTTCCAAGAAATATATGAGTTCTTAGCAACCCCAACAGCCTTTTTATTTACTACACACTGTGACAAACCCCGGGCTTTCTCCATCCAGCTCTGCCTCTGTTTGGCCTCTGTTTTATGTCAGCAAAGCTGGAATATTTTGTTTAACTGTGCTGAAAAATTAGATCCTTAAATGCAGTAGTATAGAAAAGGCTGAGATCAAAAGTGCATCTTTTTCAGGAGTCTGGCACCTTTCCTCACACACCACTTCAATTTCAAATCTGTGCTGTGAGCCTAATTTTTATAAATCTCTCTATCCCCCCCAAGAGAGACCATTGCACAGATGTAGCAGGTGAGCCTCCACTCACTTCATATATTTAAGTATATAAAAGAATATATACTTATATATATATACACACTTATATATCAGTCTATATACTTACAGTAATACACACCAAAGGTTAAATGGAGGTGATAAAATTACTTCAAGCCACATCAGTGCAGCAACAACAATTTAAAAGCACATATTAATAAAGCAATATCAAAGATGTGTAATATTACTCTATGTTTAAGCTAGACAAAAACATTTAACAACTTGGTTACTCAAAAAGCAATGCAAATGATGGCAGATTTACTGTTGCTGTTGGATCCTAAAGGTCCATTTTCTGCCTGTTTAAATCTGCAGCCTTAAAGCAATGTCCTGCTTGTAGGTGGCTTGGTTTTGGTTTTCTAAAAGGAATGTTAATTTTGCAGGACAGTTGTACAATCTAAAATCTCAATCCGTTGCCTTCCAGTTGTTTTAGACAGGTAGTGCCAGGAGTGATTAACTGCATTAAGTTATTCCTTTTCATTCCCCAAAGGGAGACTTTTAAATTCAGTATGTATTTCTAAGAAAATCCAACACATTGTGATTCACAGAAGTTCTCCGGTATAAACTTATCTACTTGTCAACAAAACTTCAGAGATGATTGCACTATCTTCTGAATAATCACAATAATGAAGACAGTTCAGGGTGCAAAATACAAAGATGCAGCAGGCAATAAAGGCAAAAAGCATTTTCTTCCTCTAGGGGTTAAATTATGAATTTTTTAAGCAACATGGCAACTAAACGTGGGACGCTAAAAGTTTTTATCCCCACAGAGTTTAAGCAGGTTCGTATAATCAAAACAGCAAACAAATAATCAAACAGCAAACAAATAATCAATTTACGACAGATCTATCTGTTCCCTAATCTGAAAATCCAGATTTTCAGGAATTCTTAGTTCAGATACCACAGAAGGACATTCCCTGAATTTGAGATCCATCTCGGGACAGACCAGGCTCTCTCCCTTCCTCAGTATCTGCTGCTGGTCATTACAATAAGGAGAAAAGGAATTCTGGGAGAAAGGGGAAGGAGAATGAGGCAGGAGTGCCTGGTATCCCCCAAATGATCAGTGCTACCCAAACTTGAAGATATCTGCAAATTGAACTCGTTTCTAGAACGAGGGAGCCCATTTCAGGAACAATTTTTTTTTCTTTTTCCCCCAACAAACACAACTTTTTTTTAAAACTGGGGAAAAAAAACGAAACCATATTATACTCAGAAGCAATCTGCCCACAGATTCCTATGGAAAGGCAGAGAGAATGTACAATGTCAAAGCAAGCTACAACTGGGGAGTACAAATCCATGGCACAGACTTCACAGCACATAAAAGGCAGTTTGCAAAGCAGTCTTCCCCAAATCACAAAAATCACGGCTTCTGCCCTAAAAGTAATTTTTTTAGCATTTAGTCAGGATATTTAGCTCTCTGCTCAATGAAAATGAGAGAGAATGCCTTAATTTCTGAGTGTAAGCTATCCCGATAAACAGCCAGTTGCCAATAGCTGGGAAGTACATTGTAGCTTTTGTGATTAAAATTTATTGTGATGGTGAATTCAGCCTTAAACATGAAAAGCAGGGTTTTTTCCGGGAGTAAATTTATCATTTTACCATAGATTCATGCATTGCCTCAAACTAATATTTTAGTTTCATTTTCTACAACATGAAAATCAGTGACAGAATACTAGATTTGATCTTCCAGAAACACTTTTGTACATTCAGTAAAGGGATTTAAGGAGCGTCTTCCAAAACACTGTCTCACTATCAGGCACTAAAAGGAGAACTTTTTACCCACAGATTGCTCCTGTAAAAGGTAATGGAGTCAGCACATTTAAACTTTAGTCAGTAAGGGAAACAAAGTTTTCTCTATGCATGTAATTTTAGCCCAAAAAGATGCTCTAAGTTATGTGACTTAAAAATTATTGAAATGCACTGAAATTTCAACTCTCATCCCTCCAAAAAAACTCAGCCTAAAACAGGACACCCAATAAAAAGGAACTGGAACAGCTTATTATTTTAAAATTAAATTGTTAGCCAAACGCAGGAAATAATATGCTCCAAAAATGCTCATTTCAGAGTCTAAATAACTTGCATCCATAGGTAGAAGACTAATAGTGATGGCTGTCACACAAATCCAAACTGCATCATTCTTCTATGAAAGATTTCTAAAAGATTCAGAAAAAAATCTGAAAGTTGAGAAAACAGAGAAGAATCATCACAAATATAAAAAAGTAACTGGAAGAGGGAGAACTAATTGTGACTGTGAGAACTTTGTTGAGAGGCACTCACAGGGAACGTTTTGCCTTTTTGGTACCTTAGTATTGTATTTGTCCTTTTAGATTTACACTCAGCAGTAACAAATGCTGCTAACAAGTCTGTTCATAACAAGTCAGAGAAACAAAACAAACTGCTCTCAGCACTGCAGATGCAGCGAGAACAGCAAGAAAAGATGCTCAGGAAGATCATGAGCAGCAGGGTGAAATCAGCCTTTGAAGGCCACATCCAGCTTTTTTCATTCTTACTATCCAAGCCTCAGAAAGCTCAGCCAGGACCTGATCGAGGTGATTAAACAGGCTGCTCCACTGGCAAAGTCATCACATTTTTCTCCCCTTTTACCCATTTGCACAAAAGTTGTTTATAAAAATTAAGCCAGCTGTTCATTAAAAAAAAAAAAAGAGAAACAAAAACAAAAACAAGACAAGAAAACAACAAAACCATCTGCTGCTGTAACTTTTTATTTCTCGTAAAAATGGCCTTTAAGCATTTTCAACCATTCTTCCTTGTTAGTTCTGTTCCTTGTATCCTCAATATCTCACATTAGGCTTTACTAAGGAAACTGATGAATGTTACTGAAAGGATAAGGGGTATGTAAGCCAAGATAAGCACATTTAATAGGGGAAAGTAATAGGATCTAATAGTAAATCTGTTATTTGAGTTTAAAAAAACGCAGTTAGCACTGATGCAACAGTGTCAGCATCCATGTCAAAACTTTTTTCATATTCAGGGAAACAAACATTCAAATGTTTTAGACCTGGGCCACAGCAGTCATCAATTTTGGGTATAAGACCAGCCAGAAAAAATTAACAGCCAAAGACTCCTGCTCTGTCCAGCTCTGCAAGGAAAACCTTTTTGCCTTTTCAGGCAAACACTAGGAAAATAAAATGAAATTCTAATTAAAATAGACTGAAAATTATTTTCTTTTTATTCTTCAGCAAGAACTTTAGAGAAAAATATTTCCGTGTAAGGGCAGCCGTGGGTTACAGCCACACACAGCTGGTCCCAAGTACAAATCCAGGGCAAACTTCCCCAACAGCAAACAGGGATGGAAACACAAACTGCAAACACTTTAAGCCCCTTCTTTCTCTGCACTTTATGCTGACTTTTTCAGACTTCTTGAACTGTTTCCATTTTTGGCTGCTTCTGATCACTTAATAATACCTTTACATTTCTGTAATAAAACTTGTAGAGAAGAAATGCTTTTTCAGTGATATAAACCCAACATATTTTATTTTTGTTTTACCTTTTGTTCACTCTCAGTAGCTGCAGATTTTAACCATCGCTACCAAATTTTGGAATTATGGACAGTATCACATGTGTGCATCCCAAACCCAATGAATATGTACATAGCACAAAACATTCCTTTAATACTGAAACAAAGAGTATCTGATTCATTTTGTCTTTCTGTTTGAGACAATTAATGTCTCAAACTATTGTGCTGTCTCTATCAGGAGTTCACTAATTACTAAAGGTACTTGTTATTACATGTACCTAATTACTACTATCAGTAAGTCCAGAATATAGACACACTTCAAAAGAATGACCCTAACAACTACCACTTCTACCCACAACAGATTAGGATGTATTAAGAAAAAAAACCCCACTACAAGATTAGACAAGAAAAAAAAAAGATAACTTGATCAATTTTTAGATTCTTCTGAAAGAACTACAAAAATAATATATGACTGGAAACCATAATAGAAGCTTTAAAGTTCGACATCTGACAGTATCACAAAATCTTACTTGAAAAGTCTTGGACAAAAAATTAAACATGCTGAAAGAAGGCAGGCAAGTGGTAATGAACAAGTGGGGAGAGCTAGCAAGGAACTGAAAGAATATAATTTAGGCATAGTTTTATTGTGGCATATTCCAAAAGCAAGTGTGATCCCACTGAATGGAACTTGTCAGAAAGTGTCACGCTGCAAACGTGGCACCAGTGTTCACAGAAAATGACAGCTCTGAGAAACAGATGTACAAATAAACTACTATGCTTAGAACAATGTAAGCTGATCTTGGCATGCAGGAAAAAGATATTTAGTGTATTTCAAGAAACTTGTTAATTAGGAATAGAATCATGGAATACTTAGGAGGGGGAACTACTAGTCAGAGGCTCTGGCAGAGAAAAGGCAGAGCACATTTGACTATGGCATTTAGGTCAGTCTCAGTATTAGAAGATGCACAACAGAGCATAGAAACAGCACAGACCTGCTTGTCAAAACCAGGTTCCACTTCCATCTGGGAAAATGGCACACAAATTTGAAGTGGCTTAGCAAAATTAAAAATTCCAGAATGCTGGAAAGACTGAACTTTAAGGGAGAAAAAAATAAACCCTAAACACGCCACTTTTGCAAAGTAATACATGAGATGGGGGAAAGAATGCATGAGGTGTGCAAAAACATGGGTTAACAGAGAAACCAAAACTCACTGAGCACCAACAGCACTTACAGTCCCCTTCAGTAACGTCACAGGCACATACATACGTGCTCTCTTTGCATTAGGAATAAAGTACATTTAAACAGAGAGGCTGTGAGATCCTATCTGATAGCTCCACTGTATCTATTTCATCTCCCCAAATGGTTTAATTCTAGAAAATTACACAGTAACATGACAGTGAAGGCTCTGATGCTATTTCCATTTTAAATCATGCTTCAAACATTTGTATTTCTCAGGGGAAAAAACCCAAACACAACTGTGTCTATTAGAAATACAACCTCTTATGGCTGGATTCCACTTAGAAGCTGAATTTCTGTGAGAAAGTTACCATAATACTTAAGCTCTTCGAGTTCACTAAGTATTTCCTTCCACATTCCTTTTTTAAATTAGCAAAATGCACCTAAAATATCAAAAATGTTTTAAATCGAAGTTAATTGAATATGGTATTGTGCATAATAACCAGACCTTTTGTTGCATGTGAAGGAGTGTTTGAAAATAGCAGAACTTGCAGCTGTCTGAAAATTACATGCCCAACAGCCTTAAGTCATAACTTCTCTCAACTTGAGGCTTGGAACAATGCTGTAAAATTTTTGCACGTGTGATATCTGAAGGGAGAGGAGTGATAGAGACCTTCTGGGCTTTTACACCTTGGGATTTCCTAGCTCATCTAAAACTCACCGCATTTTTAAGTTAGAAATTCCTCTGAAAATAGAGTGCAACCTACGCCTTTCTGCAGTGATTTGTAAAATATTACTGTTTAAACACTGATGTTAAAACTCAGTGTGTAAGTCTGAAGCAATACGATTATAGAATTTGCATTAAGTAGTAAATGAGATATGATAACTAGGGTGAAAAACCACAGCTGTGTTTTTAGAAAACACCTAATCTCATCTGATTGAATTTTAAGAGGGAAGAGGAAAATATCTAATTTTCCAGGATATCTAAAAGATTGATGAAGAGAAAAAATAGTGGAACAAAGATTTTCTGTACAACTGGCTCATTATCAGACTCCTAACACTGACCAAATCCCTTGTTTTGCAGGGAGAAGGGACATCTGCAAACCCATTTAAACTGAGTGGTGTCCCTGTATCCCAAATCCTGGCTCAGCCTGCAGCCTGGTATAGCCCTTGAACACAGCACTTCACCCGGACTGATGTATTCTGCTTCTCAGCAGAGACTCCTGCTCTTCCGTAGGTGATCCAGAAAGGAAAACTCAGCAATAAATGTGGATGTAGCCTCTGAATAATGAAGTCCAAGAAGATTTCACATGCCCTACTATAAGGTTTTGGGAAGAGCTTGGCTCTCTCCAAGGCGTTATCTCCTGTCACCCAGCATCACCGTGTCCTTGGCACCCCACACTGATGAGGGTGCAGCTGAGGACAGGCCATGGTCCTGTGCTCTTCCCAGAGCTGCAACAGGAAGGGCACTGACACTGCCCTGACGGCTCTGGTTCAACCCCACAGTGTGGATTAGCGCTTCAGTTATTTTCCTTTACCCCAAACTCTAGCATCTGATACAGCCCCTGTGTGGCTCCACTGCGGTGTCTCTCTTTTTTGTGTCTCCCGAGGACGGCCAGGAGAGAACCTCCGGACCTCGTGCTCCAAACTGTGCCAGGTGTATCACACACTAAGCTCTTGTTCTTCAGTAGAGATTACTGCAGAGGAACTACTAATACCACCTCCAAGAAGATACAGCACGAGTGTAGTTATCTGATCTCCACTGCTCAGATCGTCCTGAAACATTTAATTTTCCTTGCATGTGCTCATCTGGCTCCTCTCGGCTTCCCTCCTGAAGTTTCCATTCTGAGAGCAAGCAATCCCTCCCTCTGCATATATGCTCTTTTGTTTTCTTTTTCAGTGCTAGTAAGCAATTTCAAGTAAACTTGAAATGAACACATTTAATTAGTTTTAATTAAAATGCATTAAAACATTACTAATTTTTTAGTGATGCTAAATTGTAAAAAATGGTTAATAATTTATTAATTGCATATATACAATCATTTAAAATATTCTACTTGTGCAATGCATTTTATAGCCACATAACATGCAGCAATATAAGATGCTATATGGACTCGGATTAGGGAGAGTCTAGATTTTTCATCTGTATTATTTCCTTTGCCATATGTAACCAGATTATGCTGTTGTTATTTAAAGAACACATATTTTGCTGTAAAAGAGACATGAACATAAAAGGCAAAATAAAAACTGGAGAGAAATTACTTGGGTTTTGCAGAATAAAAGTTGCAGCTTTGATACAGCACAGTGAAGGTAGGTAGGTAGCTCAATAGAGAGCTAACATTAAAGAAATATAAATCCTTGATAAGAATAGCAATAATATACTCTCAAATAGAAATGTGAGGGAAAAAAAATCTTGAAAATCTCCACTTATATCTCTAACTTTCCTTACATTACATCAGTACGTGTGATGACAGGACAGCTCAGGTGCCTCACTCTGCAGCAGGATGCAACGATGCTGAATACTGCTCTGGATTTTTGCCAAATGTCATTTTTTGTCAACTCCACGGTAATTAGGAATCTGTCTCTTTGCACAAGGAAGCAAGATTTCTCCTTGCGTACTGTTTCTTACAGAAATCAAACTGCTTTAGATATGTTCAGGTACCACGTACCTCTGACCAGGAGAGGTTCCAGGTTTAACAAAGCTTTGGCTCATTAAAATGACAAGGTTACAGCTCCTTCCTAATGCCACAGAAAGGAATGACCTACCCTTCACAGAGAGAATGGCACTAATGCAGCTGTTCAAAAAGCAACCCTGACCTCTGCGGGATGCTGGGACACCAAATGCAGGGAAGGAAACAAAGTCATCTAATTCTGGAGAATAGTGTTTAGGTGTTACCTGATCACTGGCGTGTTCTCCCCCTGTTAATCTGATACTAAGTGGACAGGACTTATTGCTGGGATCTCTCCCTCTGGAATTCGTGTGTTCCCTCATCTCACTTGTCCTTTCAGAAAAGGAAGCCTAACTTACACCAATTAAGACAGCAAAGAAACTGCAAAACTGGACATGGAGAGGCTGCAGTAACTCGGAGGAGTCTGAGCTGCAGTCAGCTTGAGACAAGCAAAAGCAAGCAGGTTTTTAATCCACATCTAAGCTTTTCCTCAGAAAACCAGCATCTAGAGTCTTCCCCTTGAGATACTACCAGTGTATTTCATCTCTTCTAAATTACATTAAAAGGTAATAACAGCTTAATGCAAAGATGTGCTGCACTGAGAAACAGAACTAAGACAGTGAGGCTGTAGCAGAAAGCTCCTCCGTCACTTAACAATAGAGAGTGAGAATATTTTCATTTATTTTCACTTAAAAAGGAAGTCAGAGTCCTGCGACTGCATTGATAGGAACGATGTACACACACTTCTTTGCCTTGAACTAAGGAAAAAGGAGCTGGTTCTTTCAGATGGAGTGGCAGTGCACAGAAGTCTTCAGCTCTGCCTCCCTTTGCTCCCGATAAAAGCTTGGAGCAATGAACTCTCAGGAGATTAGCGCACACACACGCCAGCTCCAAAAACTTTAGGCAGCATACATGTTCCTTTGAGTCTTGTACATGTGTTGTGTATAACGTGCTCTTTTTGATATTAAAAAGTTCCTAAGTTGTTCTCAAGCTGGAAGGGGTTCTCCATTCAGATAAGGCCAAAGCTGCTGCACAGCACAAGCACATGTGTAACACTGGAGCCTGAGAGCAGCACAAGCGTTGGCCATTCTACCAGGGGCTGATAAGAATGATTCCATTTTATACAAATCCTAATGCAAGTTATTTAACCCCAACATGCATTCTTCTGGTGGCACTGTCAGCAATCACCTTCCCACATCCCACACCTTTCTTTCACAGCTGATTGTAACCAGTTATCCTGTCCCTCTGCATGGCTCTTGCATTTAATCTCTAAAAGTCCACACCTTTTCTATACATTGACTGCTAAAAATACCACGTGGACATTACTGTCTATATTATGCACACAATCAACCCTTATATACATGAGAAAGGAAGAAAACTATTGAGATTAAAAAATTAAATGTATCTATTTGTCTGTTTCTTCACTGTCTTGGCAGCACCTTTGGATCAGACACAGTTCTCCCCTCTGCAAACACAGATTTGACACCAGGATGGGCTCTACCCCCTGTCAAGAAAGAGTGTAACAACCTTGCACTTATTTATCATCATTCACACATACAGGTCTAACACCAAGCTAGAAAACACACACGCACTGCTGGATTTACCCTGAAAAAAATTAATAGAGGCTTGCTGGATGCTTTCAGTGAATGGGACTGGCCTAAGCACAGCATCCCTTCAGTTGCTGCTGAAACACAGGAATTGTGGTGGGAGGAGGTGGCGGCCACTCGGCAGCACAGAACAGCACCGAGCGGTTTCTCCCCCATGAATTTGAAACTGCTCGGGGCATTTAAGTTGGCAGAATTCTATAACCCAACTGGAACCACGCCAGCAGGGTTCACATGCTGCTCTTGAAAATTGAGCCACCGAGGCTTTAATCACCACAAGTGGCAAGGACTTAATTTTTCATCTCATTTGAAATATGCCAGGCTCAACAGCAGACCGAGCCTCTTATAAAATGCCATCTACTAATCAACACTGTCTCCTGCTTCACTGGATTGCCTTGGATGTCTCCTGTTAGGAGTGCTGCAGCAGCTTCGCTAGGCTTACCTTGTGACCTAGGAAAATCTTAGCCCACCATGGCAGGGCACAGGACACATCCCACACACAGGGCATATGCATCATTGATACTGCAAAATCCAACCTCCAATTTCATCTGACATTCTTCACTTCCCACACCAGTGGCAGCATTCTGCCTTTGGCCCAGCAGCAGGGCTAGATTTTAGGACCACAGCTCTACCCTGGCATGCCATCTGTGTCACATTCCACCACGGGATCTAGGAGATGTGATGGGAGCTCATCTCAGCAGAGATGGTCCAAATAGACCTGCAAGGAGCTCAGCTCAGTGAGCTCATGTCAGAAGGAATATCTGTGCGAAGGAAACACTCTAATAGATATGCTCCTTGGAAAACTGAGGTTTTGAGGAAATTCAGTGTTTCAGCCTGGATCACTGGAAATTTTAAACAGATTCTATGCATAAACTGTACTCTGTGAAAATCAGCTCATCTAACAGAAGTTTGTTTGCAACATCAGTATTAAGATACTTATCACTTTTTAATTCACATGAAGTTTACTTTTCCCAAGAGTCCTAAAAAAATACTGAGTTGTGTCAATACACGCAATATTGTGATAAACCCTTCACATGCATGCAGTTTGTAAGTGTAACTGAACTATACAGCAACACCATTACAATAAAATTCGATTTTGTTTTTCCAGCTCATCATAACCAATGCAATTTAATATCATGCTTTTAAGGGCTTTGGAAAAAAAAGGTAAGGTCTGCTGCTACAGGAGGATAAATGGATGTCTAAATCTTTGTGTGTCTAAAAATCTAAATAGATTTTTACTTGTAATTCTAAAGCTTCTTAAAATCACCCCCCTAAATATCCCTACTCAAGTTCCCTGGCCAAGGGTATGTGATTTTAACTGTACCTTTTATCTTAAAAGATCCCAAAGAATATATGTACATGTTTTGATCAAACTGAAAATACTTGTTTGTAGAATATTTTATACACACCTCAGTAAAAGGTAACTGAATGTAAACTTTGCTGTTCTGAAATGTAAGGCCTGTAATACAGAAAATTAAAACGGTATAGTAAAAATACATCGATTTTCCTTAAAATAGCAAAAGAAACAAGTTATTTCTGAAAGCTTACAGATGATCCATCACCTCCAACAGCATTGTGATCTAAAGTACTCAGAGCAGAGAGAAAGCCCCTTGAGTGACTGTGTTAAAAAGTTTCCCGTGCAAAACCAAACGCATCCTTGTTTCATATTTAATTTGCAATAGGATCCCCAGCAGCTGAGCCGTGAGAGCTCTCCTGGCTGGTGCCTCGCTGCCTGCTGAGATGGGCTCCACATGAAGGGAGCACACAACTGAAGCCTAAATCCTCAGAGCTGCACCTCAGCTCCCTTTAAAGTTAATCTGAACACACTGGACTCCAAAGGAAATGAAAAGTGAGTTTCTCTCCCTTCCTACGGCACCAGGACTTCCTGTGTTTTAGCGATTGGTCAAGAACTATTATTTCCTCCATGCTATTCCCAATTGTGACTGTCACACGTAATTAGCGTTGTCCGCACACAAGCGCCAAACATTTGTTTAAATAAGCCTGGAACCAAAGTCCCACATCTAAACCTGCACAGAAACCTGGAGAAACATGGAGAAACCCGGAGAATATTAAGATTCAAATATGCTGTGCCTGAATGAACATGCTGCTCTAAATATTTAGAAATGCAAAGTTCATTTGCTGAGATGAATATCCCTAAAAATGTATGCAAGATAAGGGGTATTAAAATTATTCACTCTCCAGTTCAGGATGGATTATTTGGCCAATCTGTTAAGCTGTACCTCTCAGACATCCAGAATCAGTACCATCCTCCTCCCCTCAGGGAAAAGAGCTCATAACGTTTGAAGAAAAGTATGCCCCATCCCAACCGTAGGAATACACATGAAACACAGAGTCTTCCTTTAACACAACCCTTTGGAATGGGAAAGCAGCAGACACCAACAGTGAGAATGCAGAGGGCAAACAAGTTCACCAAAGAAAATAAATTAAGCAGAATGCTGCAGATTGTAAAGTGGCCAGAATAAAGGCCATTTAAGCTGTTATCGACCTCTTTCAAACACACACGCGCAGAGCTGAACTTTAATTTATCTCTCCATATAAACTCCCACCCCTGGCAGCGTGGCGTCATTGCTTATAACCATCATTGAAACATTAATCTCAAACCAAGTCAGAGAAGAAATTTGTGACTTACTCTGTTACCACCTGAAGACCCACTGTTTTCCAGCCTTGGGCTAAGTACAAGCCAGATCCAGCCCTGCTCAAGTTTGACATTGCTCCTCAAAAACACAGGTATGCTATGGTAGGCTTTGCTTAACCGACCCAAACAATCCACATTTATACACCACATGCACACAGGGTTACATTTTACCCAGTCACGCTGTTCAAAGAAACAGAATCCAAAGTAGAGAAATACAGAAAAATACCGCCTTGTCAAGCCATCAGAAAACCATTAATGTTTCTAAATGAGTGCAATTACAAAAATGAAAGATTCCGAAAAAACACAGCTAAAGATGAACTTTAATTATCCAAGCATCTGGCTACATGAACCGGGGTCATGTCTCCAAATGCCTTCGCATTTGAACTCTCCCTGTTATCCATCCAACTCTGCATTTCTCCAAGTCTTGCAGAATTAACTGGAATTGCCGACACACAAAAATGAGTTATCCCTTCCTAATGACTTACCCAGTCACTAGCATTCTCTTTAGCTGACAGTTGGAGAAAACAGGAGCATGTACCAAAGGTGAAGACTGGAAGAAGATGATCTCTAACATTCCTTCCAACCCTAATTCTAAGAAGACACTGAAGTCAAGGGCGGTATGGTAAAGTGCTTATCTGTGTGTGGCAAAAGACAAATAATTCAAATGAGCTTTCTTAGTCATAATTTTAAAAATTAGAAGGCAGAATTCCTTAGTCTTAACCTGGACTTTACCACACGCAGAAACTTATAATGAGTCACTCCCGTGATTAACGCAAGAGAGATATGGGGTCCCGTAATCCACTCGTGATCTCTGTCTAGACAACATTTTTTTCTGATGCTAAGATCAAGGTTAGGCTCAGCTATGCTTGAAAATGTGCCCACAAACACCAAGCAGCATCTATTCTCAAACAGCTCCAAGCATGGATATTTTTCACAGGAGGTAAGAAACATTTCTGACACTTCAGAAGCGTTTAACCGAGAAAAGTTACTCCACAAGTAACACTTGTCCGGGCAGTTGTGTAATTCAGAACAACTACCTGGAGGGGCAGCTCCTGAATTCCAGGTGTGAGCCATTTCCTGTGTCCATGTACACGCCACAGTTGCTAATAAGCTGCAGGAGGATGCTGGCATTGCTGTCAAAATCAGACACACGTATGAGATCTCAAACAACGTGTTCTACACCCTAGTACAAAATTAAGGCTTGCTTGGGCTATGAGACATTTCTCCAAAAGTTTGGCACAAATTCCTGTGCAGGGAGGTAACAATCAAATTTGTGGCTTTGCTCCCAGTAGCTAAACTGACTTTTATTTGGTTTTTAAGTGCCAGGAATTGTTAGCTATTACTAACATTTTCATTAAGTTAAAGCATCCTTGGTGTCAGGAGTCAGAGGAAGAAAGAAAAGAGTTTGATTAAAGAAAAATATGAAAGGCTCCGGCATGAAAACACTGAAAATACAAAAAGTTACCTTGTAATAAAGTTACAAGGACAGCCCTTAAAATAGGCCAGTTGTGCTTCTCTTTTATTCTGCTTAAAGAATCAGCCAGACTTTCCATTTCCCACTCTCCCCTCAAGTCCCCAGAAACACTCAGGGCAGTAAGGGAAAGTCTGAAAGGCCTGAGAATAACACCCAGCTATCAGATGATAACCTAATTTGAAACTTATGCTTTCAAAGGCACAAAGGTGTCTGATGATCCAGCTGAAATAAAATCCTCGAGCATAGCTGCAGTAGACAGTGCAGGAAGCAACACAGGCACTAAACAAAGTCACACATTGTCAAAAAAAGGAAAAAACTGATCTGACATGACGAGTCAAGACAAGTGACAAAAGTTTTGCTGAAAAAGGATCAGTAGGAAATTAAAATCATGACAGCATTTCTGTTCAAAATACACAAGACAATAGCATCCTTTTATCACAAAGTCCCATTTTCTCCTCCAGTTTTATTCTAACCAAAATTGCAATTTGCACATCACAATGCAGTGAAAGGATCCATGACTTTTATTCCCATTCCATGTAAATAATTCACTGCAAAAGGCTGGCTTTTATCAGTCAACTTCTGCGTTTTGCAGTTTTTATTTTTGAATCCTTAAGAATCACTAACAACTTCTAAGTTATCTAAACAGGTCTGAAAAACAGAAAAATCTTTGTGAGAAGGTTTTAAAAGGATGATATATCCCCTTGAAGTCACGTTAGCTTCATTTCAATTGCTATATGCAGCAAATAAAACTAGATAGCTTAAGAAGCTAAAACAATAAATTTTCACAATGCTCAATTTTTATAGTTAGTTTTACTAACTCCTTGCTATTACTTGTAAAAAAAATGGAGGAAGTATCTTTATAAAATTTATTTGCTGATTTGTTTCTTCATGTATAGCCAGGTTCCACCTGGTATATTTATCTTGAAGGGTAAAACACTTAAAAGACCCCAACAAACAAAAACATGAAAATTCACCACAAGCCTCTCCTACAATTCCAAAGAAACATTTCTAATCCATTTCCTCCATTCCCCATCTCCAGATGCCATTAAGTTTCTTAAAAAATAGCAAGAGTTTTGGTTTTTTTTTCCCAAAGACATGAATTATTAGGAGAAGTTAGGTACTAGTCTCCTAGACAATATAAAATAGTGCATGTCTCTTCTCCACAGTCTACGAATCCCAACTATGTGATTTAGTTCCTGCCACAGATAAAGTTTGACTATGGCACTTATTGCATTGATTTTTTTTTTCTCCAAGTGCTGCAAATTAAAGAAGCTCTCCTGTGAAAGTCTATTTAACTCCACATTTAAAAAAAACCCCCAAACCTTCATTAAATCCTTTCTTGCAGGATTTCACTGGAAATTACGCTTTCGATTATGATACAACTTCTTAAGAAAAGGTAAAGACACAGTTGTCCTCCCAATTACAGCTTTATCAGCACGCTTTCCAGAAAAGTTATTTTTCTGTCTAATGGCAAGATTTAAACCAGGCACATTTTCTGTACACTTTTTTTTGTTCCTGTCTCATATTTTCCTTTTTTCCTTTGAAACCTGCCTCTCCTATTGGCTCTTATCCCAATGCCTTTCTTCTGGCTGCATCTCAAGCTTGGCTGCTTTTCTCATTTTGTCTGTTTCTCCTGTTGCTCCTTCCTTGCTGGGCTGCTGCAGACGTGAGGATCCCTCCTCACAAAAGCAATCAGAGTCTGACTCTCAGCACACTGCACACACAGCTAAAGGATGCCTGCGAGCATCAGCAACCAGGCACAGTGAGCAGCCAGGAGCAAAATCTTCACAGTCTGGCAGGGCTTTAACTCTTCAAACTGCTTGAATACACAGTACCTGTTTGTCGAGGAGCGGTGGTTTCCTAACCAACTATACTGGAAAAGCTCTGTTGAAAAGATCATTGATGCTTTACAATCATCAGTGCAGCTGCTAGAATGAGGGAGAGTTAGTCTGTGGTGTTAAACTAGACCTGGGGAAAGGCAGAAAGGTTTAAAAGTGACAACAGTGAGACCTGTGTTACCAAAACAGCAAGGTGGATACCCCAGGATCCCTTTAAAAGCCCATAACACGCTGATTCACAAAGAGGGATTGGTTTTGTTTAACCCTTGGAGAAACCAGAGAATGAAATCACCCTTGTCTGAGATCCACAGCTTGCTACATTCAGTTCTGGCCACAGAAAGCAGTGCCGGACTGAAGGGGCAGTGATAATTTTAAAGTTCTGATCTATTTCCCACTGCAGCTCGACATTTACACTTTTTGTCACCCTGATCCTTAATGCTTTATACAATTACAATTCTAGCACTAGAACCCAGACACAAAAATGTGTTCTTTTGATTGGCACCTTGCTTCACCAACACCCCCAATTCTCATCAATTCAAACAAGATCAGCAGCTACCACGGCACGAAAAAAACTAGAGATGTGCTGAGATGAGCTGTAATTTGACAGCTGGGTTTCCATGCTTCCAGGTGGCTGGAAGCATCAGGTTTTGGTAGGTAACAGGTTCTAACATCACATCAGCAGCAAAGAGGGGAAAAGGCAGGACTGTAAGAAGATCAGCAATTTTATGCTTTGATCTGACAGGGAAATAAAATGCTCTGACAGAAAAGGCTACAAATAAATCTGAATTTGTAAACTGCGCCAAGAACTTGTCCTGACTCAGTGGTCAGAAATGCCAGTGCTTGAGCACACATTACCAGGAATGAAAGACAACAAAATATAATGCCTGGTAAAAATTACATTCGTTTCCAGATCGTTTTTAAGGGAAAGGAGCTGAACCTCTACAAGTGGGAGTGAAGTGGTATGAAGCAGAGGACAGAAAAAAATGCAGCTGGAACTGAGGAGAAAATGTGACTCCCTAAAAGATACCCTTCTTCCCACAACATATCTACACTAGTGGGAAGAGACTCTCATGTCTTCTCCCTCATATCCCACTGATGGACCCCAGCACAATTACAGTGCAAAAGAGGAACGAGGGTCTCATGCAAACACAACAGACCACGAACAGTGCTGCACACACAAACCCAACGGGCTTTCTTCAGTCTTCCAGACAGAGAAGTACGGATGAAGTCTGTGACTTCTGAAAGTCACAAAAAGAGAGCAGTTGACATAAGGTGGTTATTTAAAAAAAACCCAAATAAAAATTATTATTATTTTTTTAACTGAGGTGATAAAAAGGAGCAGCAAGCACAAGTAGAAAAATAATTTCAGGAAGCTTAAAAATAAGGATACTGTGGCACGTGCAGGAATCACACCTCACTTTTCTTTGTTTTAATCATGGAGAATGGTACATGTTCTTACAGCATCAGGACTCAGGGCTCTCAACATTATCACAAAATGTAATACTGATTATTATTAGCTGTGGAGAAGTATCTGGGCTTTCTCAGCTGGCCTAGTTTCAGCAAGAACTGTTTTGCTTCAAATGCAATCAACAAATTCTATGAAGTTGATTTATTATTGCAAAATGTATGTTCTCTTGCATTAAAGCACAAGAAATAAAGCATGACCATCATGTTTTGTAACTAATTTTTTTTTCTCCTTTTTTAATCTGTCTTACAAGTTTACCATGACATTTTAGTGACAACAGTGCTAAACTAACTCAAAAACAAAAAAGGAGACTAATTAAAAATAGGCAGACAGCGAACATCATGATACATTGGCATAAAATTATCCCTTCAGTATCCTTTGTAAAAATACTGCTAAAAACCCAACATTTTCCATGGCAATACTGAGTCAGATTGTTTTATAATATATAGAATTATATATGCAGATCTTCACAGCTCAAGCATTTGGTTAGAGCTTGCACTCCATATTAAAGGCAAGAAAACATTTTCTGCTTTCTTGGAACAAAACTTGTATCACTGAACTGAACGTCTGACTGACACAAATTAGAGATCTTGAAAACTTATTTGTCTTCCTCCCTTTTCCCTACAATTTCAGGAATCCCTCGGGGCTCTTTCAGAATTTCTTACTACTGAGTACAGTGAAGGAGATGGCTCCTCTCAGGATGGACAGGTTTTCTGCTCTTATGGATTCTCTGGCAATGATAACTAAGACACCTCTCAAGCTGCTGGGCAGCCTCTGCATAGCCTGAACCACCACCAGCTCTGGAGTGAGTGGAAATAAGAAGTTGGTTACATGTGCAGAACTAAAGGACTTTTGGGAAGGAGGGCAGCAACACCTACTGGTCATGATGCAGACTGAACACTGCTTTGGTGTGTTTTAAATTAACAGTACTGAAAAAAGAGCTTTTTCTTACTCAAAGTCGTGGCTACATTATTGCTAAAATCTATCAGCACTCGTAATTTCTGACCCCTAACAGTAAATAAAGATTTGGACTGAGGTAAGCTCTAGGTTTCTATATAAAACGGGACATAACGAGTCTTGCTGACAATTCCTTTACATCACTGAAAGATTTAGATCACACACCCTAAGGTGCACAAAGCCTTCCCCCATTACTAATTATTGCCTACTCAAAGCAACCCAAATATTATGGACTGCACAATCTGAACAGCTGCATATTTTTTTTCTACACCATAAAATATTGCAAAGTATTTAAATGGCTTCTGCAATTCTTCAGTATTTTTATGGTGCACTCCTTTAATTTGCAAAAGTAAGTTTTTCTTCCAAATTTTACTTGGAATAACATAGAACAAAACAGATACAGCAGTTTTGTGATCCACGTCATCCCTCTCAAAAACAAACCACAGAGCGCAAACACCATTTTCAGAAAACATTTAATTCAAAATTGAAACGTCCTCAACTGTAAATATTTTAAATCAACTATAACAAATCTGCATTCAGCTACTGCATTCAATACTTCCTTCAAATTTCCATTTTCAAAAATATTTTATTCATTTTTTCAAGTTGTGTGTGTCTATAGGTCCCCTGATACACTACCCTTAGGCATCAGAAGTTTTCCTGGTTCTCATCCAACTTTGGAAATAATATCTTCTTGCTTCAGGTGTTAAAAGGATTCATACATTATTTATAAGGACTGCTAAAATCTAACTCCTGGATCTAACTTGCAAGAGAAAGAGTATAAAAAGTTACATATAAAAAAAAAAGAAAAAGCACAACCGACCCCATTTCAATTTTTAGCCTCTCTTTGTATGTCGTGTATTGTCAGGCTGAGTCTGTAACCCTCATCTCTCCCTCCCCATGCTCAGATATGCTCAGCCTGCAGCTGCTTTGAGCCTTGCTGGATTTGACTTTTCTTGTATATTCTAAAGTATTATTTTCCATGGGAAAAAAAAACCTAAAACAACTGCAACACTGCTGGGCAACTTGTTACACTTCAAAAATGCCAGATTTCTCTGACAGAATGGTGTTTGTTTACTTCCTGAAAAATCAACCTAAAGAAAGCAGCCAGAACAGGGCAGCTAAAATCCCTTCTTCTCAAAGTCTTCTTCCTCTGTACTCTTCTTTTATATATGCTGTCCACATATATGATATTTACATTTTGTTTGCCTCCTCCTCGTCTGAGAGAGTTCATTGTTAGATTTTTAAAACACCCCTTCTAACAAACTTCACAAGGGTGAGACTTTAGGATCTGCTTACCAAGTTAAGAAAGTATTTCTCTTTTGAACAGCAGTTCCATTTCTGGGGTTGTATTAAAGCAAGAAACACTGAAATGCTATTGATCTATAAAACACAACTAAAGGAAACAGAGAACTGAAGTCTACAGAGCTTCAGAAATAGCAGGATAAGTAAGTCCTCACTTTGTTACTGGAATGAGCATATTTGTTCAGAGCACACGAAACCCAGTACCTGTTCCTGACCACAATTTCGCTTGTTCTAACTGGAGCACACAGCAACTGCATCCTTGTAGCTGAACATGATGTAAGAAAGCCTGAACTCACACTTCCTGCAGCTGGTTAAATCACTGGAACACTGCCCCATGCCACACTCCTACCGGCACAGCAATGGATTTCTTTATCCAATAAGGTGATGTTGTTTACGTTCATCCTTAATTTTTACAGCTATTTCAACAGGCAGACTTTGAGACCTTATTTCTTAAAAAAAAAGAATATGCACAAAAGAGTATGATATCCGTTCTGTCCCCACAAAATTCTAAATTAACTATCTTGTGCAGGTTGCACCTGTTCATTAGACTCTGGGAAAATTAAGTTCTTCTGTCTGGGATTTTTATACCCACTAGCTTATATATATTTATTTCCACACAAAGTACAGTTGTGTGCTGTTCACTATTCAAATGGAAAGTCAGACTGGGTCATGTTTCTTAAAGGTTTATCTTATTAGCAATCAAGTCTCATACAGCTGAAAAATAGGAGAAAACAGTTTCTTCCACTGCCACACTTGAAATTCTCAGGTTAATTCCAGCTCATAGCACTTTTATAGTTGGTTTCACTGTTTCCTCAACCTCTCTGTGGAACAAGAAAGGGAAGGAGCAGCTGGAACAGCGAAGATGAAACTCTAATCAACATTAGCAAAGAGAATTAAAAGCCAGTACAACGCCTCTAAAATACTCTTACTTCCATATTTTGAAGCTGAACTCGCTTTAACTGGAAAATGAGGTTTTTCTGTTTGGTTGGTTTTGGGTTTTTGGTAAAATTTGTTACAAGTAAGGAGAAACAGCTGTCAGGAGCAGGAAATGCTGTGCCAGTCTCACCTGCCTTCCTTTTTTCCACCTTTACCAAATTACAGAAGCTCTTGCAGGATGCATAAGGGGGAGGCTAACACATAAAAGGTAGCGCAAAACATTCATTTCTATTGCCACCTGAAAACTTGAAATTTAGAATGTATTATAGAAACAAGGGTTAACATGGTGAATTTTTGGCACAAGTTAATCTGGAAGGAAAGTAGAAAGAGTGGAAAACCAACTTGCCACAGCACTGCTACCTGTTTTGCAACCCTGCTTGTGTAACACCCGCCAGGTCCTTCCTGAGCCGCTGCCACGGGGCAGCACAGCTCGAGCTGCTGGGGGATGCCCACAAGTACCCAAACACAGCAAAACGGAAAGCAAAGGATTAATTTCACACCTTCTTGAGAGGAGACAATGGGTGGCAGGTAATCGGGGATGTACTCCTTCCTCTCTTCCGCATCCTTACTTCCCGGCTGGGGGAACTGCAGGACATTGTTCTTGCTGACGGGGAACGAAGGGATTTGATGTGCAAAAGTGACAGGTTCAATATTGTGTATATAATCTTCCAGCTCATGTAGGTTTACCCCCATAAGCTTGAAGGCGTCACCTACGTCATCCAAAATTGGATCTGTGCGGCCATCTGGAACGAAAAAAACAGCAGAAGAACAGTATTTTCACAAAAATCCAGGTTAAAATATTTGACCTGAAGATGCTTTGAGATTACAGTCCCCCAGCTCACCACCAGTAAGAGAGACGGATTTGCTGCCCCACAGTTCTACCAGGTTTACTTTCAGAAGGGTTTTGTTTTGAGCCATCACTTTGTTTCAAATCATACCATTAAAGAACTGCACTCCAGGAAGCAGATCAAGCCAAAATGAGGGAGCAGCAACAGGCAGCTTTACTGGCAACAGTCAATTAACACCACACGACCCCATCTGCAGAAAGTGCTCTCTACCAGTATGAACCAGATCAAACATTATTTCTCAACCTAGAGGAGGAACAATTTGACTTTTCTGAACTGACTGTAGTTTACAGTGAGAAAAAAAGAAGTCTGTGGATAAATAAAAAACCTTCACAAAGTATCTTTCCACTGGATGAAATCTACAGGCTTCAGAAAGTATAAGCCACTTTACCTACTGGTTAGCTACACCTCCTGAATAAAAGAGAGGAGTATTAAGTAGTGGTCTGATGAGGAAAGAATATTTTATACTAAACTTCAGGGGCTGATTTCCTGGAGTGCAACTTAAGTGTGATTCAACAGCAAAAATCTTACTTTTTTCACAAAAAGCACAGTGAAACCTCACTGGCCAGGCAGTTGGGATCTTTATCTAAGATGATCTCCAAGAAAACAGTCCAACAGAGGATGCAGTTTGTGCTACACAATTAATTTGGCTCAAGGGTTTAAATTACACTTGCAGAAGTCCTCCAAGTACCTCAGTTTCCCTGACCTGACAGAGGAAAATCCCTCGAAAGGCCTCCGGAGGGAGAACTAGACACCTGGCTCTGGCAGCCAAGGCACCACTTCAAGTCTCTTTCTTTTCAAAAGAACAATAACCCAAAAACAATGCTGTAAACCACAAACATTATTTTTAATTCAATAAAATTATATACTGAATTATTACAATTCTGTAGAATTGGCTTATGAAGATATTACATCCCTATATGATGATAAGCTGTGATTTACTTTAAAGAGTGATTATGGAAAAGCAGCCCGTGCTTATTGAAGTAACACAATGACTATTGTGGAGCCCTGGCTCCAGAGAACGGGGGGATGCTCTTTTGTTTGTCCTTTAACCTAATCTCTTCTTGGTTTATCTCGAAGCCGAGGCAGCTGAGCGGGCTGGTTCTCACATCACTGCATGAATTCCACCCCCCAGCCAGCTCACGCCTGCAGGTACATTTAGAAAATGAGAATTTTGTTCTAGAATTTCCCTTCTTAAGTCTTGCGGTGAAGATAAGGATAATACTCAGATTATGGGGTTGATTCTCAGCTCTCCAACACTGGCTTCTTGTGTGACTCTGGGCAAGTCTCATTTGTGTTTTAATTCTTTGACAGCTAAAAGGGAGATCAGACCAAGTTACTGCCAGTTTTGCCCTCCTGTATTTGGAACATGAACTCTGCAGAGTGAGAACCACCTCGGAGTTTGTGTTTGTGTAATACCTGGTACAAGTGCAATACCAGTTTCCTCTGCAAACTCCAGACCTGCATCCATATAATTACATGAGGCTATCACCACTCCAAACTAGTTATGAGATCCTTATAGTTATTAGAGGAGAAAAAAGCACGTTTTATGCTTAAAAAATTAAATTCAGATAAGTGACACCACTTTTAGTTGCTCGCTTTGCAACGCTTTTAGTTGCTCTTCAGGCTATGAAGGCACCTGTGAACTCACTGAAGCATTTTCTAAGGTGTCAAGATTTAACAGGTACAAGTTTGACAGACAGGTGAAAAGAAAAACTTGGGGAAAACTTTTCAAAGATCTTTTCCTAGATCTGCACATGATCTTTTTAACCTCCAGAAAAGGGCGCTGACATGATTAGCAAGTGATAAATGCTAAAAAGGAATTCCTTCAACAAGTGCTTTATAAGAACACGTGGCAGAGAGGCAGCTACTAAGAGTAACTGAAGCATGGAAATATTTACCAACTGTACCACGAAACAATTATGTATGTTAGAAAGTGGGTTCAAAAGGTGACCAAAGAAACCCCTAAGAAGATTCAATTTTCCCACAGCTTTGATATTTGCCTCCAAAGAGACAATGCCAAGTCATAAGACTGATTGAAAGCTAAAAATAATGTTTAAACCTGCAACTGTCAGAGGGATAAAAGGATGGAGGACTTCTCGTCAAGAGAGTGTCCCCAGTGATAAAAATGCTTGAAAAAAGTTTGAGGTCTGTATTCATATCTGTATTTAAAATCAAACCAGTTATATCAACTGGAAATATACACAGCAGAAAAATGCATTAAATGTAATTCCAGGTTATTCATCAAATAAAAACTTTACACTTTTATTTGAACAGTTTAGCATTTCTCTTCTCTCTCTGGCTTAATAAAAAAATTGGTAAAATAGCAGAAGCCAGACACATGAAAGGAAATGCTGACAAACATTCTCTCTCTCTGAAACACTCTCTCCTGGTGTTTCATTTAGTCCTAGGCCTTTTTCTGTAAGTAAATGATGGAAAGAAAAAAGTTTAATCTGTGCATACTGAACTTATCTCGTTATTCTTTAGATATCTGTGCTATCCTCAGCCTAAAAATTCAGACGCTGAAGCCTCCCAGTGAAATAATTAATCCAATGTCACACAGCAAGTCAGTGCCAGATCACAAACACTTCAGAGCTTTAGTTTCCAGTCTCTTGCTGTTCTTTAATACCACAACACTTTAAATACTATCATTGTTCAGGACTGGGAAGAGGTGGAAGGAGGTGGGAATAGTTTATCCAGCAAGTTATAACTCTCTTCCTTATGCCCCATCAACAGTGAACTAGGAAATACCTTCCTCACGAGTTTTCAAGCTGCACTATCTCCCTGACTGGGACCTGTGCTCCAAAACTGGTGAAGCTGTGGCAGCAGCAGAGCTAAATTAAGACCATTTGGTCTCAAAACAGCTCACCAGAAACCTGTGGGAAGGGCCATGCAGCTACGATACTCTCAGCTTCCCTGGGCATGAGAATGAGCACCAGGTGAGGAGGAATCTGCACACGGAATTACATCCCAAAAAAGTACTGGACTGAAATGATGGGCAAGGAGAATCCAGGCAGAGCAGAGTATTTGTGTGGCAAGTTGTCCAGCCCTCAGCCCCACTGCTCAGCATCACCTGCAGATGAACCAACCCGTCTGCAAGGAAAACCAAATCAAACAGAACGAGGATGAAACACTAAACTCTTCTACAAACAAGGGTTTGGGTTGTGGGGAAAAGGAATTTTTAGAAGCTCCTAAAGCCTAGTTATTTTTGCAAGTCACAAGAATTCTTCCAGCAAACAAGCTGGCCAGTGCTCATGTCATCCAAAGGCACTGTGAGGGGGTGTGTGGGAGTTTGGGAACTGTCTTACTTCCCCTAAATTCAGTCTCAGGAATAGCAGATTTCCTTTTGTCAAACTCATCCCCACCACCTCCTCCTTCCTGGCCCAAAGTTCATATGAATGAGTGAAAATTTAACAGGCGAGTTAAGTACAGAACAGAAGAGCTTTCAGTTTCATGCCAGGTTTCTTAAAGGAAGCAACTACAGTTCTGTAATAAATATACTGAGAAAAATTAATGAGTCACCACCCATGCAACATATAGACGTGTTATAAATAGCTCAGCATTCCCCCTTACAGCTGCTATAAAAGAGATTTTTTAAAAATTTTATTTTAACCAGCAAATTATTAGGTATAGCTCCTTGGTATTTTAATTACAGGCTCTAGGACAGATTCCTTGCGCTCCAGCACATCACACGAAGTCACTCCAGGATAACTGTTTCAAGGAGACAACACTGCTGCCATCCAGTAAAGTCATAAGCATGCACAATAGGTTATTCAATAAGTATAGATGCCTCACTTAAATGCACTTAAGTGGGGAAAAAAGGGTCCTGTTAATGTAGTTACCAGTCAGGCAAAAGCATCTTCTTGCTATTGGTGCTCAGAGTCTGCTCCTTCTCCCAGTAACCTCAGAAATGTCAAGCAAAAAAACCATGCTGTCCTTCTTTCTATTAGTAGCCAGTAAGAAGTTAACTAGCTCAAAACCATCAACACTTAAGGTTATCAGGACATAAAATGTACACTAACAATGAATGTTACGGGCCCAGGATAGATCCTTGTTCATTCATGAGCAGAGGGAATCAGCTCATTTAAACGGAGCACCAAAATCTAATCCTGTGATAGAGACTATTATTGTATAGTGATAAGAATGACCTAATAAAAAAAAAAAGAACAAACCCAAAGAAAATATGAGGTAAATTTGACATTATAAAGAAATAAGAAATTGGCTGATGCCAGGTGAATTCCCTCCTCTGTGGTAATTACCGATGAAAATATTGGTCTGCTGTTTGCATTCTCCCTTTGCTATAATGAAGTTTACAGGAGAGACTGCGCAGACACTGGAGAAGTTTTGGAGCCAGTTCTGCCTTGGAAAACATTTTGCAATATCGGCAATTTTTCCTTCCAGTTATAATATTGTGCTCACCAGATCAGAACCTGCCTTTTCATAAAAATGCAGTTGCACTAATAATACCAATTTCAATATAGTCATTAGTACTTTTTATATGTTTATATAATTAGTATTTAGTCCTGCAAGGAGCAGGGACTTGGACTCAATGATCCATATGGGTCCCTTCGAACTTGAGATATTCTACAATTCTATGTTTGCATAGGAATAATCTTCATAAAGGTAGTCAAACAATATGAAACTGAAGACCAACTTTTAAATTGTATTTTCTAACTGTCAGCAAATTTCAGGAGCGAAAAAAATATAAAAGCACAATCGATCCAAGCATATGCTCAGCACTCAAAATTGAAGGAAAGAGTATTGTAAAATCCACCTCTAGATTCAAAAAGTTAATTATCCAGTTTATTATACTTCTTGTTTTAGCAGCAGATAATCTAAATTTGTCCTGTTGAAATATGCCCAGGTGCCCTCAGTGACAGAAGTTAAGTAGCTTCCATCTGACTCATTTTTAGAGCAATGTAACAGAAAAATGAGACTCTGGGGGGCATGAGCCACAACTTCCCTCCTCATCCCTCCCATGAACTGCACCACCCACATAAATATACTGGGAACTGAACTCTCTCACTGGATGCTTTAAGAGATTAAACATGACACATTCTGCATGTCTATAACCCACCACCCCACTGCCAAGCTACATTAGCTAAATTCATGGCAAACAAAGCAGATTCTGATCTGTCCTCATGGACAGCTCCCCACTATAAAAAACCCCAAGCTAAACAAACCAGAGCAGATAAGCCAAAGCACCAGCTCTGCCACCCCTCTATCAAACCATGTGAAACAGGAGTGCAGAACCAAGTGGCACCTAGCAGGGAGCTTTTCCCTTTTCACCTCTGCTTAAAACCAACAACAACAACACAGAACTCTGCTCTCAGAAACCACACTCCACCAGTTTGTTCTGGAGCCCGATACCCTGATTCCATACTCCAACACTGGTTTTCAAATACTTAATTTAAATTTTAGGATAAAACAGCACACAGCATATTGAATAGTGTTCCTCTGACAAGCTTTCCACAAATTTGAGCAGCATAATATGGTGTACTTTAAGAGGAAAACCCTGATTTTCTCCCTGTAAGTTCAGCCTCTCCTCCACCCCCAACACAGCATTCAGAAGCATTTCACGGCATCAAACACATCTCAAACCCGCTTTGCAAATCCTTTTGCCTTCTCTTTGCAGCCACAGAAGCTCCCATCAACTACAGCTACTGCAAATGCAAAGAAACAACAGCAGAAAAGTAATGAAAACCTTGAATGTATCTCTCCTAATGGGATGTAACAGCTGGAACAAAGATCTAACCCAGCTGGGAGAGGCATCATTTTCTTCTGCAAGTGAGAGAACACGTGAGCAGCGATGACAGGCTTTTCACAGCGATACCACGGTGTCTCAACTACGTCAGAGTAAATCCATTCAGTTTGGAACACAAAGATTATGTCCCTCAGCTGACAGCCCTGCTAACTCAAACCCCACTGGTTTGACTCCGAGATAACGCCCTGACAATAAGGATGCTACAATTGGAATTTAATTAATTCTACTTATGCAAAACCATGGCAGAATTCAACTCATTCATCCAGAGCTGGGTTTGTACAGTAACTTATTTTAGGAGCAAAAGGAAACAATTCTGAAATCGCAGGGAGATGTCAGCTCCGTATTAACATGTCGTTTTACAAACCTTTTTAAAGAAAGAAATACAGAGATCATTTTAAGAGAGGTAATACAAAAAATACCACATCACTGGCAGGAAAACAGCGTATTTCCCATCTCCTCAAAAAAAAACCCCAAAAAATAACAACAACAACAAAAAAACACACAACAGAAAAACAGCAAACAAAAAGATCGTGGTACTTGTGGTACTTCCTTCCCCACTCCTAGAGGGGAAAAATGCCTTTCCCCACTTTCAGTAAGCAAACCCAAAGCAAGAGGGGGATGACCGAGCTCTACAAACTTCCAATTCACAGCACCAAAAGGAAAAAGCTTTATTTGCATCATCTCCGTGTCTTCTCCTCCCAGTCAAACAAATGCTGCAGCACAAGCATCTTCCCAAACATTTGTACTAACCCTATCAAAGGACAGCTCTGAGCTGTCTTTTCACCCCATAACTTCATCCTCCCAAACTCTCTCTGTTATCTCCTTTAATTGCTTTAAAGATCTTTTCTGTGTGTATTGGAATACAAACTTCAGAGCTGCAGCAGCTGCA
The DNA here is from genome assembly GCA_013389985.1 of Dryoscopus gambensis. NCBI lineage: Eukaryota > Metazoa > Chordata > Aves > Passeriformes > Malaconotidae > Dryoscopus > Dryoscopus gambensis. The sequence continues at coordinate 76,818 of WEIT01003901.1, forward strand.
CTTGTGCTGCTCAGAGATACAGGTTAATATTGCACAGTCCCATTTCTAGACTAACTTGTTCTCAAATTTGGGGAAAGCTTGTACAAGTAAACCTATTCAACCTGAGAAATCCAGTTTGCAGCACCAAGTCCCTCCCAAGCTTGGTTACACTGGCAGTGTCAGACTCAATCTCAATTATTCCTGAAATGATGCAGCAGAGGCAGGACCAGGTACGCTCAGCTCATCACTTGGCTTCACGGGGGATCCCTGCAGCAGTGAGAACTTCTCTTCCCTTCTTCAGAGAAGGGACACAATCTCCTGCAACAGCCTGCTCCTCTCCTGACCAAGCCATTCACACTGTGCTTCCCAGCTCCGCACCCTCTCCAAACACACCCCTGCAGAGGAATCCGACACACAGAGGCCTCACAGCTCCTTGGATCTTGATGCTGCATCCAATCCTCCACCAGCCGACAGCAGCTCGCCTCTGATTCTCCTCTCACCTGTGGCTGTGACACCTCAGTAGCACAGCTGCCACAGCTTGGGCAGAAGTGCTGGCAAACGTTCCCACCAGCACTGCCATCCCTGTTCCCTCTCCGGTAACCTCCTGCAGGCCCCCGCACATTCTCTGAACTGGTGGTGGCTACAGTAGCCCCAAATCCACCACCAGTGAGTCACCTTCTCCCTGCCCAGCACTTCGGGCAAGCAATCAATTATCCATCCCAGCTCCAACCCCTGCCAGACCCAACTACTCCGACCTATGCCCCAGGAGGTCTCCAGGACTTTCCCCTCCACAAGTACAGGACACATGGAGCAGCAGCTGCCCACAATGCCACAGCTCTCCAGCATGCCAAAGGAAGGGGGAACACGTCCGTCTTGGCACAGGAGTCACAAGCAGCCCTGTTAGTCCACACACACACGGCCTACACCCACCTCTCCAGGCTACCCTTGCTCCCCAAAGTCCCTCCGCTATGGAGATTTCCCTTCATTTCCCTCCTAAAACTTATAGATGCAGCAGGACATCTCTGCACACAAATCTCTGCCACATGACACCCTCCCTGCCCCACACATAGGGCAGCAAAGGCCTCCACACACACAGACCCATGACCCTCCAACCACACCGACAGCCTGAGCCTTGCTCCACATCCTCCACAATGTTTCCTGTGTTTAGACCCAGCAGTGACCCTGACAGTCTCCCCCTCCCCCCAGACTGTCACCTGCCCCCCACTTTCGACCCATCAGCACCCTTCCCTGACACTCCCAGACCCAGCACACCCCTACCACCCTCTCATCCCCACTGGCAGCATTACTGACCCAGCAAGCAACTGGACATCCCGTCCTCCCACACCCCATGTCCTGCAGGTACCACCAGGACATCCAACCCCTCAGTACCTCCACTGCAGGCTCTGCAGGGACACTCACAATCCCAAGGGACACACAACTGTATCCTCTACTGTAGACTCAGACACAGCAGTTGTACTCCCTTCCCAGTCTCATCAACACCCACATTCCACACTCCTGTGAGACCCAGCCAGCAGTCCTTGGCACTGATTCCCAGACCTCTCTTCTTTCTCTTCTCCCTCTTGCTGTACACTCACCCCTTCCACGCTCCCACTCCGGGACCACCTCACCCCAAACCCAGTGAGGCCCTGGGCATCCTGCCCCCCACCATCACATCCAGCTCCTTCTGCAGCACCTCAGTGGCAGGGCTGGCTAACTCCAGTCCCTCACATATACAGCCAAACCTCTTCCACTGCATCCACATGAAGACACTCATACCTCATGCCATGTGCACTAAATTATCCCCAGACCCAACCTACCCCTCCTGCACACATGTACTCCACACCTCCCATGTGCAGCCCTGTCACGCTCCCATATCCTGTGCACTACAGCTCCACTTCCTCCGAAAAACGTTAGTGCATCCCTGCCATCCCACATTCCCTACACACGTTCCCAGTCCCACAGTACCGCTGCTTCCCCCCCTACACACAACATTCCCAACCCAGAGCACTCCAGCCCCAGCAACAAGACCTGCAGCCACACCTCTGCCTCTGCCTCCCCACGCAGGAGGGAGTCCAAACCTTGCACCCTCCATCCTCAGCACTTCCCCTTGTGCCAGAACAGTGAACCCTACACACACATCCCCACCTGCTGCAGGCCCCCACAGCCTCCTCAGCACCGCCCCCAGGTCACACAAGATAGCCCAAAAATGAGCCATGACAACACAGCACCGCATCCTCCCATGCACACATCCCAGCAGGAAATTCTCCCCCCAGTTCACCCCTCTCCCAGATTCAGAACAGCCCACCAATGGGGCCAACAGTCCCGCCTCCCCCTCCTGTACTCGTGTCTCCACCTCCCCAGCACCCTGCACACTGTAGCCAAAGAGAATGGGATAGCAGCCTCATGTCCCCACACCCCAGACCCACATCCTTTCCTCCAACTCCAGCCCCACAGCCCCAACTCTCTGCCCATACCCAGACCCACTGCCCTACAGTCCTCCCCGGCACCAGGATGCCCCTGCACCAGCGCTGCCCCACGGCTTCCCTCCCTATCCTGTCAATCCTGTGCACTACCCCACAGCCTGGCTCCCCCTTCCCACAGCCCCGGCCCACGGGCTGATCCCAAACCCACACATCACACCCAAAGACCCAAAGACCCTAGCACTGCCCAAATCCCACCTCCCCGCATTCTCCTGCCCTGCCCAAATGACCACACCTC